>SJYV01054067.1:620424-640821 GCA_006410875.1 Neotragus pygmaeus | reverse complement strand
TGTGTGTGTGTGTGTGTGTGTGTGTGTGTCTGAAGGCAGATACGTGTTGGTGGGGAACTGAGAGAGGATGGGGCAGACAATGGAGCCAGAAGACTGTGCTGTGCTGCTGGTGGGCAGCTGAGAGCCCCGGGGCAGGGCGGAGCGGGGTGGAGGGTGGGGTTCACCTGGACTCCGCTTGCACTCCACATAGAGGTCCTCATCGGGCTCGTTCGCAGGGCCTGGCACCTAAGATAGGGAGGGAGTGCGATACCCAGGGTTTGAGCAGTGAGTGGGAAGGAGGACAAAGCCATCACTTGGGGGAGCTTTTGGTACCTTGACCCCCCATCCCATCCTAGGTGGAACCAGAATGACTAAAAGTGCTCCTTTGCCTGGAAGAGGGCACCAATGAGCACCTCCTTCCCATCCTGGGCTCAGAGAGCCTGAGAGTCCAGGAGCTCTGGGCAGGCACCTCCACGGGACACTGGCTGGCGCCCTGCCAGAGCCTCTGGCCGAAGGGGAAGGGTCCTGCTCAGGCCTCTTCCCCTGGTTTTAGGGATATTTCCTGGCCCTCCCACCCCACTCCACCACCACCACCACCTTCCTAGCCAGTCCTAGAGTGAGGGGCCACTCACCGCTCGGGCCGGTTCACCCAGCTCTGGTAGGAAAAGGAGAGACCCACCAGTCAGGGGCAGCAAGGAGAAAGGAATTCAGTGAAAGTTAGGCTGGAAGAGCAGAGCTTCCTTGGAGCTTCTCTGAGGGGATCCTCAGAGCCAGCTTTGAAGTCCCAGGAGAAAGCCCTTCTCACCCCTAATCGCCTTACTTCATACCCCAGGGTGCCCCTCACCTGACCCAGAGACCTCAGCAGGTGCCCAAGGGGCCGAGGAGTCAGGGACTGTGAGTGAGGGCCTCAGCCTCCTCCCAAACTGCCTGCCCTAGGGGGATCAGCAGGTAAAAATGAAGAGCAACTGGGGGGATGCGGTGACTGGGCAAAGCTTGAGACAGTGTGAGGCCAACTCCACTCTCCCCCTGACCTCATGGGAGCCACGATTCCCCTTCTCAGGGCAGGGAATGGGTGGGCCTCGGAACGAGACTAGACATCTCTATTACCTCGCCTTCCAAAGGGCCAGGTCTGCTTCAGGGCCTCCAGTGGGCTCGGCGCTGCCTTGGGCTGTGGGCGCAATGCAGTGGCAGGAGGGAGAACGGGAGTCAGGGAGCAGTGTCATGAGGAGGGGGAGGGGCAAGACTAGCAGGGTGGGATGCAGAAGGACTGTGTGTATCTGTGCAGCTTAAAAAATAAAAAAAACCCGACTCCTGTGACCCCATGGGTTGGCCCACCAGGCTCCTCTGTCCATGGAATTCTCCAGGCAAGAATACTGGAGTGGGTTGCCATGCCCTCCTCCAGGGGATCTTCCCAACCCTGGAACTGAACCCAGGTTTCCTGAATTGACAGGCAGATTCTTTACCGATGGAGCTACCAGGAACGCCCCTGCCCCCAAAAACCACCACACAAGCGTTAATGTGCAAAGGAGGCGGCTCTCCTCTTTGCCTCTGTTCTGTGGCTCTTTCTTTGTTGTGAACCTCTTTTTCTTTTTGTTCCCATACAATATAGGATGAAAGTGGCAGCTCTCAAAGCCCACACCCGGGATCATGGAGGGATGACAGCCGGCAGTGACTGGCTGCTGAGCGAGGGCTTTCTTCACTCCACAGGCAGGAGGGTCCTGAGGAGCTCTCAGCTTCCAGAGGTAGCGGAGCGTCAACGCCCCCACCCACCCCCCACTGCCCACTCCTGGCCCAGGTTAGAAGGCTGAGTCTTAGGTGATGCTGATGGGGAGGGTGCAAGGACCAGACCAGGCAGGTGGGAGGAGCCTCNAAAAAAAAAAAAAAAACGGGTCACATGGTTCAGTGTATAAATCCAAGGAAAATGTTTTTTTTATATGAAATGGATACAAGCATCTGTCTTGCTCATCTTGCAAAGTACAGAATGTTCCATGAGGACTAATCAAACTTTAGGCCTACTATGCATCCTTGTACATTTCTAATAACCTGTCCCTCCCAGAGATGTTGCTCACTGGAAACTTGTCACTGACTAAAGAGCCAGTGTTTTCTGTAACGCATGGAATAAAATGGAAATACCACAGGGTCCATCTGACTTTCTGAGGAGCAAGCAGGAAAACAACATCCATACATTCCACATTAGGCCTTTTCTCTCACAAACACACACACACACACACACACACACACACACACAAAGAGACATAAATCAGAGACAAAGGCAAGAAAGGATTTGGCTCATATAAAAAAATGAAATAATGCCATTTGCAGCGATGTAGATGGACCTAGAGATTATTACACTAAGTGAAGTAAGTCAGAAAGAGAAAGACAAATACCATATGATATCACTTATATGTGGAATCTAAAATATGACACAAATGATGAACTTATTTACAAATGAGAAACAGACTCACAGACAGAGAACAGACTTACAGTTACCAAAAAGGGGAAGCAGGGTGAGGGAATAATAAATTTAAAACGTGGAATTAACAAAGAAAATCACTATATATAAAATATATAAACAACAAGAACCTGCCGTATAGCACAGGGAACTATATTTGATATCTTAATAACCATAATAGAAAAAATATAAAAAATATATATGCATGTATGTATAAATGAATCACTTTACATGAGAAACTAACACAACATTATAAATTAACTATACCTTAATAAAAAGCTGTCTAAAAAGTAAAGTGTATCGATTTTAAAAAAAAAAGGATTTGGCCAAATTGTGGGTCAAAGTACACAGAACTCCTTTCATTACATTGATTCATTTATCTGAAGATTCCCACAAATATTTAATAACATTCATCTGACAAAAGGGATCATTGCTGCCATTTTACAGGGGGGGAAAAAGTGGAGACTCTTGATCTAGTTGCACAATGGAACAAAGAAGAGAAACAGCTCTGCTAAGCCTGAGCACGGACTACAATATAAAGGCTGTAAGAGAATCACGAAAGGCTGCACTTGATCTTAAAGGATGAGTTGGAACTCGTCAGACAGTCGAGGAGTGTGTCCATGTGTGTCTGCAGACATGCAGGCAGGTACATGGAGATCTAGAGATGTGGGAGAGAAGACAGACATTTTCTGTACCCCACACCAAGGGTACAGCCTCAGCAAAGGCACAAAGCTGTGCACATCTTGTTGCTACCAGCCAAAGTGTGAGATGATGAGTGAGCAGCAGGATTCACAGCTGGACAAAGCCAACTGAAAAGCCTCAAAGCACCATCACAAGAATCGAGTCTAGATTTTACTGTATATACAGTACAACATGTGTCTCCAGATTTTCAAGGAGAAGTTATACTAAGACCTTGGTTCTTATTTGAAAGAATGCCTTTCTGCAGCAAACAAAAATGTCCTTTGGAGTTTCTTGCTATTGCCGTTGTTGTCAGTGGTGGTGGTAATGCTGGTGGTTTAGCTTGGGGTTTTTTGTTTGTTATTTCTGGCAGAAGCTGTGCTTCTGCCTTGCCCTGCTGGCCCTACACGCATAGACTTAGCCACTCTGCTCACACATGCAAACCCAGAAGGACAACCTGGTAGAAAAGCAAGAATGTATCAATGGAAATAACTTGATACTGGAACCTTAACAGCGTGTTCCACCCAACGGTTCTTATGGATTGAGCCAAAAAGATCCATGACCCATCTACACCACCAATTTCCACTTACTAAGAGAAAGATCTCAATGATGGAAAAAAGGTAAAGAGAAGCATGAAAAAATCGAAATGGTAATAATATCTCAGTTACACTAAGGTGAAACATTTAACAAACATACATCCATAAAATTTTAAATACACTCATTATGGAAGAAGAGCAGCAATTGAAAACTAAAACAAATCACTTCAAAACCTCACTGATAATGCACTGATAACAAGGCATCCTTTCCAAAAGCTGTGGAAATTTCAGTTCTTTGTGGGTAGGTCCAGAGGGAGTTTTGCAAAATGTCAAATATTCCATGGCAACAAAAATTCTTATATAATAGTGTTTTGAAGGAAATACCAGTAGCCCTTCATAGCACGATTATTATTTTATTTGTAAAGTATACCTGAGACAAAGGTAAAAACCAAAGCATTTTTGGTATATAATGCTTGCCTGCAAGTTCAAAAGAAAGGAATTACATCTCGGTGTTAATCCATCAGGAGGATTGGCCCAAACTTGAACACAACTTTAATCTGCCAAGGCAAAAGCCTCTGACAACAGCCTCCCATAGACCACACAACAGGACTTCTTTCCTCAAGGCTCTGAAAATGTCAGGGCAGTGTGACTACCTTGCAACACTTGGACTTCAGACCTGAGATGGGAAGGCCTTGAACTGATGGTCAGGGTACTCACTCTAAATCCTGCTCTGTTTGGGCTTTGTGTCCATACTGAACTCTCCATGGTTTTCCTCTAGCATCTTCCTCAAGAGATGGGCTTTGCTCCACAAGTCTGTTGCTCTGAACTCACCAGGCACAAAGTGAAGGTGTGAGTGGAAAACAGACAGTCACCAAAAATTTTTAATGAGAAATGTGATGTTCAAATAGCCTTAAAAAACAAGTTGATGCCTTTCTTTCTATATAAGCAAAGACTGAGGCTCCTCAGAATCTTAAAAGGACTGCCTGTTTTTTTGGTGATCATTTCAGTTGAGGGTGGAATCTGTTATATTATCTGTTCATCAATCCCAAACAATATCTGATTTTTTTTCTACTTATTTTTAAACCAACTGCTTTTAATGAAAAGTTCATCTAGATAGAAACTGCAATTCATTATGCTACAGCCATGGAGAGAACACAAAAATAACCAGGAATGAAGACTGGGCTTCCTGAGAGACGGGCAGAACAATGAACAACAATGTCACTGCTGATGATAAAAAACACCAGCTATGCGTTTTTAGGGTCACTTCCAAGCTGTTAATTATTGCTACACCCATCCTCATGGTCTCAGAACCAACTCTGGAGCTTCTGAGAATTGATTCATGCCACTTCCCATAAGGGTTGGATGTGGCTGGGGCTCTGTGAACAGGATGGTGTGTAAGAGTATGGGTTCTGAATCCAAATGGCCTAGGTTTACATTCTTCTCACTGTGTGATCAAATCCAAAGTATTTAACCCATCTGTGCCTCATCTACATTCTTAATCTCTAAAATAAAAATACACACCTGGGGTTCATGTGAGGATGAAACATAAGGTGAATGTTTAAAAGTCTTCAAACACAGCTGCCATGTAGTAAGCGCTGGTTATACACTAATGAACGTGATGATAGTAATGGCCACACACTGGAAAAGGTCCCTGTCACCAAGTACTGCTACCTCATTAGCCTTTTCAGACCCAACCCACAGAAACAGGATGTAAATAGGCAAATGAAGATGTGGGATCACTCAGACCACTACACTGAGCAGTTCAGTACAAAATGAATGAGGGTCGTCATTCTTTTCTAACTTTGTTGTCTTTTACCAAACAAAGAAGACTTAGAGACACAAGCGGGGGTCAGAAAGCGCCATACCCCATCACGGTGTGCTGGTGTGCTTTCTCTGTCTTCCTCTCGTGACCCACTCGCTCACTTGATTCACCATTCCTGTATCTCTACCTAATGGCTTCCCCCGACAAAAATGGAGGTTTCGAAACGGTAGCTCTCAAGCTTGATCAGGAGAGAGATGGAGGGTTCTTTCTGCTCATGCTTTGCCAAACCCAAAGGAAAAAGAGTAGATCTTGATCCAGGGGTTGGCGGGATAGCAGGCACTCATTCCTGCCCAGCTTCCCACTGAAGAGAGTCACAGTGAGCTGCTCACCAGTTACCTAAGATGCATGCTACCATGCTCTGGTGGGAACTGCATTTTTTCTGGAGACACTCCTCACCACCATCTGCCATCTCATACCAGGCAAGGATGTACTTCCCGTGAATGTGGCTTTGACCCTGAACTACTCCTCATGAATATTAATTAGTGATGGCTCCCCCAACCCTTTCATAGGGTAAGTGGGTTTGTGTGTGTATAGGTGAGGCAACCTCATCTCTGATCTCCACAATATTTTATCCAAGAGGAAAAAATGGTGACTCAGAGAAGGTAAGTAACTAGCACAAGATCACAAAGCCTGTTGTAACCTAAGTAAGCTTAAAGTTAAACCCTCTGTTTTCTCCACAATAACATGCTGCTTCCCCTGCATGACATTTGAGAGCAAAAGCAGAGCCCATCAACTATTACAAAGCTACTTAATAAAATCTGCTGCCTGATTTCCCTAGAGAGTTAATTCCCTTTACAGACACAGACTTTACTCACTGAATTGCCAACAAAGAAGAAAGACATGGAGAAGGGTCCAAGTTTTGGAAGCCTCCCAGCAGCTTTTCAAATCTCTTAGCCAAACACAATGAGCCCTGACTTGCATTGTTCTTACCCAAGAAGGGAATGCCAAAGTGTTTGTCCCTAACTTCATTATGAGAAGACCAATTTGTCCTGCTTAACACATCTGTCATTTCCTGAGGTTTATCTCTATTTCTAGTTTTCAGTGTCAGACTTTAGGGCTTCTGCACCCTGAAAATGGCCATGTTCTTCCCACTGCCTGTCCACACCAAGAGTTTGGTTAAAGCCAATAGAATATGCAGTAGCGAGAGGAATGTACCATTGTGACCTCAAGCTCCCTTCTTGGCTCAGAAATAAGCTGTGCTCCAGCCAGGAGATACTTTCTTTTCTTTTTCTTTGCTTTTATAAATTTATTTTTAAGTTTGAATACAGTAAAAATCAGTTATTTTTGGCTTACGGCTCACTAAGTTTTTGACAGAGTTGTGTAACCACAGAAATCAGGATACAAGGCCATTCCTTTGCAAAAAAATCCCTGGTGATGCCCACTGGTTGTCAGATCCTCCTTTCACTCTTAACCCCTGGCAATGCCAACTATCCTCTGCCCCTGCAACTTTACCTGTTCCAGACATCACCTAAATGGAACCATACACTATGGAGCCTTTTGAGTCTGGCTTCTTTAACTTAGCACAAAGCAGTAGAAATTAGGCCAAGCCTTTTTTATATGAATAGTTTATCTTTTTTATTACTGAGCACCACCCTGTTGGATGAACTCCCCATGGTTTGTTTATCCATTCCCAAACTGAAGAACATTTGGGTAGTTTACATTTTCAGGTTGTTGTGAATAAACCTTCTCTTACATAATTTACAAATTTGCATACAGGTTTAATATAAACCTGTTTTCACTTCTCTGGTGCAAATACCTAAGTGTGTAATTGATAGCCATATAGTAAATGTATGTTCAATTTTATAAGAAATTGCCAAACTACTTTCTCAAGGGTTGCATAATTTTTACATCTCTGTCAGCAATGTATAAGAGCTCCAGTTGCTCCACATCTTCACCAGCACTTGGTTTTGTCAGGTTTTTTTTCTCTCTCTCTCCCTTCCCCCATCTCCCTTCTTCTCTCTTTCTCCTCTCCCAATAGGCCAATCATGAAACTACTTATACAAAGATACTCTTGTGAAAAAGGTGAGGCTCCATGAACCTTCACAGGCAGTCATAGGCTTGGATAGCCCAAAGCACTTCACACTGTCAGGAATAGCAGAGTTATCTATATGGCCTCAGTCAAAAAAACCAGGACCCATGGGTTATACAATTCAAAAAGAGTTGCAATTTGAAACTCTCACAACATAAGAAGTTAAGGATATTGCCTTATACATTTATTCACATAATACCATGCTTTATTCTTAACATACAACTAAACGAATGCATTCTCTTTGCTTTACGATCTTTCATGTATTTCGCAAAACCTGTGGGCAGCCCCAGTCATAAGGACTGTGTAAATGGACAACTTCACTGCAGAGATGGTCAAAAGCCTTAGGCATACTCCATGAATAGTTGGAACCAAGGTAGAGAGGCTCAGAATGTACAAATTCCAAAATGATGGTAACATGTTTTAAGAAAGTCATAAACCTATGAGCATCTTATGGAATTTCTGGGCCCTACTGCTAGAAAAGTGAGAAAATAATATAAAAAGAATCCTTGAAGTCTGTCTATGACCTTACAGTGGTCTATGATCTTAAGTGGTTAAGAACCACTGTCCAAAAATATTCATGGTTTTTACAGGCAGGAGGTCATTTCTATCAACATCCTCCTNTGCACATTATATGCAAATCACACACGGCCCTCCTATTTTATAACCTGGATGTCCCCCTTGGGAAAATGCTAATGGAGACTAGTGGTCTCCGGCAAGCCTCCCTTGCTGATCTCCAGGAGTCTGGCCCTAATTAACAAGTATTTTCCTGGCAGTGTGGGGCTCCAATGATCTTAATTTTCATCCTCTTTCCCCCTCCCTCATCTTCATAGCCTGTGGCTGAGCCTCAGAGGGCTCTTCTAATTCAATGGCACATGTTGTCGGGAACATGGCCAGAGTCCTGACCTGGAAAGTTCTAGAATCCTCAGGTAGACCTTATTTTCTATAGGGTTCCTGGGGTCCCAGCCTAGTTGACTGTGAGGGGAGGGGCTGCTTAAAGCATTGCCTGGCAGACTTGAGCATGCATCAGAATGATGTGGAGAGCTTGTTTACACATTGCTGGGCTCCACCCCAGGGTTATAGATTCACAAGGTCTGGAATGGGCTGGAAAACTGGCATTTCTATTAAGTTCCCAAACCACAGACCTAAACACCACTGGTCTAGGGTGACTCGAAATGTGGTCCCTGGGTAACAGGTTGTTACCAGTCTGTCTCGAAATTAAGAATAAATATTTAGAAACTTTTCTTGAAATGTGATATTGCTATGACATCTAAGCACATGATTTTTTTCTATTAATTAATTTTTATTTTACTTCCCCAAATTATTGGTCTCTGATAGTTTAAGAGTTAAAAAAACAAACAAACCAGCAAGTCTTTAGCCACAGATAGCAATTTGGGAACTCTGGCCAAGAGGGGCCAGGCACTCTAGGGCAGCCCTTCGCTGGCAGGAGAACTGGAGTGCCCATCCAGAAACTGAGGCTCTGGGCAGGCTGGGCATGCAGTGGACCAGCTCCAGAAGTGTTTGCCAGCGTGTTGGGGGTGTTGGGAGGCTGGGGGAAGGACAGGGTGTTGGTTGTTATGGTGACTGGTGGGGTGGGGGAGAAAACTGGCATATAGTGGCTGAGGGCTGGGCACGGGCACCGCGGAGACTTGTCCTGCCCTCAATGCCAATTGAACCCCTGTAGAAAAACAATNAAGGAAATGGCAACCCACTCCAGTGTTCTTGCCTGGAGAATCCCAGGTATGGGGGAGCCTGGTAGGCTGCCATCCAAGGGGTTGCACAGAGTTGGACACGACTGAAGCGACTTAGCAGCAGCAGCAGCAGCAGCAATCCTCACAACAGCCCTGCAAGTTTGATGTTTTTTTTTCTCCATTTTACAGACATTTAAGTTGAGCACTTGAAGATCTAAGATCCTTTAACAAGTTAAAAAAATTAAAAAGAAATCAGAATTTGAACCTTGGTCCATCCAATTCCAAAGCCGGCCACCCTGTCATCAACACTTTCCTCCCTTGAATTGTCACTCTCCTCATACTGGTTACAAGAAACGCCAGTGGGAGTGGCACTGCTTTACGATAAACCACCCTAATAAAAATGCTTCAGTGATTATTTTTGAGATGTCAAATTGAAAATGTACAGATTTCCCAGGACAAACAACCTGCCAAGTTTGATTGCACAATCAAAGGGCTGCAAGAAACCAAGGAAGCCAAATGTGTGTTGGAAAGACTACAGATGTCATTTGGGAATGCTCAGCACTTTGAATTTTCAGGCTGAGACAGCCTCACTTCCACCGGAACCACAGCCTTATAAGGCTAAACCAAGGCCAATGACTTCCTCAGCTGAATCAACCTGACACATACCGCCTGTTCTCTTAGCTCACTGGGATTCCACTGGCGGAGCATCAGCCCCGTCATGGAAAAAACACCATCGCCGGGAGGGCTGAGTGAACTGGATCACAAACACCCACCTTGTCATAAAGCCGCTATGAGACTTGCAGTGGGAAGATGGAGGAGGCAACAAGCTGGGGTCAGGAGTGGAGATATTTAGGCTCCCAAGAGAAATTAGTCACAAGTCATTCCTTCATCTCCACTTACAGCCATTTGGGGTAGCAACAAACTCTAAAAGGATGAAAAACAAAGTCCGCCTCCCACTCGCAGCCAGCATGTGCTCTGAAGATCACAGGAAGTCTTCTCTTCATTTGTTCTGGGGCACACAGGCTGCCTGTGAACAGCTGTGCCTTCCGACGGACAAATTAGACAGTCAGTGTTCCAGAAAAATAGTGGGCTCTGGGGAATTAAATCAGCCATTCATTTGATTCTTTTCCATTAGACCTAGTCTCATTGTACCAAAACTCTAGGAAAATAAAAGGAACTTAGCAGAAATCATCTCCACAAATATTCACAAGGAGAGCTGCCTGGTTCTGAGAAGCCACCTCGACCAGAGGTTGGGAAATAATGAAAAGGTTTGAGGCTTCAAAGTTGAGCACATGAGCATGCTTCCAAAAATGGAAAACTAGTGCCATCGCCAAGTAACTTCCCTTCCAGTTATCATTACTCTCTACAGATTATGGAAAATATTTGTCTGAGATGTTATTTCAACTGCTCTCATTCTCAGTAAGTATAGTAGGACTATCATGAAGCATGTGTTCATCATTTCCCCCCAGAAGTAAACTGTTGATCTTGAAATGTCAGGTGCTAGGGAAAGGATGAGGCAATTTTCAGAAGAAACCCAAAGGTCCTTCTAAGGGGAAAGACACTGCAAGTCCAAGTCTTTGAGACTCTGCTTAGTGGAACATCATCAGGGTGGACTTTGGTGACCACCTCCCCAACCAAAGCCCAGGACAAGAAAAGGCTACCTGTCCCTTTAAGAGGAAACATCATGGTAGAAAGATATTGGACCAGTGGGCAGACTTGTACACCAAGATTCATCTCTGAGACAGAGTAGTGCTTCTGGGTCTTTAAGGTTGTAACCATCAGAACTAGTACTGACCCAGCCCCACTGAGCCGAAGCTTGTGTCCTAGGGAAGACAGACATAGGGGAATTGAAAAGACGTGGGCCAGCTTTTGAGTGACTCATTCTTGAGTCAGGAAATACTGCAGAATCACTGTTGCCAGGGTTGCTGCTAGAAGGAGGAGTGCTACCCTCCATTATCATGTCTGTGTATCCACTTAATTTGCCTTTTCCTGAGTGAGAGGCCTGATACCAGCTCTCCCACCTGGCAGCCTGGTACCACGCTGCAAAGCTACCAGCTTATGGGGTGGTTATAGCAACATCTAGCCTCACGGAGTACAGCAGCCATGAGAGCGTGTCTTGCAAACCTTCTTCTACCAGGGATGGAATCAACCCAGGCCCTCAACTACTACACTTTTAGGTCTCTTGCTGTGTTCGCACCGAGTCCTCTTTCTGAGAGCTGCTCCCTGCCACTGATGAGGACTCCATTCTGGGTGACAGCATACCCTTTTGTCAGTTAACTTGGGCCCAAGAACTTCCCAGGTGCCTCCTTAGACTACAGAGCAGTGTAGCCAGCTTCTACCTATCCTTCTCTCCTGATCCCTTTCACCGACTCAGTCACATTGTGACCTGACTGCTAACGCCAGCTTTTCCCTCCCTAAGTCCTTTCACACAAGCAGTCCCCCAGGAAAATCTCTGCAACGTGTAACACTATCTTGGCATCTGCTTCTCAAGTACCCTAACATAGAAAGAAATATTTGAATTGTGTCTACAGGAACAAATCGGAAGAGGCAAGGATTATTGCTCGGATATAAATTAAGATAGCATCCTGAATATAAAACACCCTGAAGCACCTGAAGACTCATTGAGGTTATCTTAAGTATGGAAGCCAGGGAACACTAAAGATAGGTTCAAATTGATCAATTGTATTTGTGACTTTATTTGTAGGCAACACTTTAAATAAATATCTGCTATGCAAGTTTAGGCACAAAGGGAAGCATCAAAGCTAAAGGCTGTTCCCTACTCCAGTAACGGAAGGGAAAGCAAGAAGAGATGACATGTACCGGGGAGCAGGCCAAGGTTGCTTGGCCATGGTGACCTCCCAAATGAGCACTCCTAATATCCCATGGTAACCTGCAAGCACAGCCTGGCTTCCATGTGTGGAGAGTTAAGGAATTTCTCCAGACCCCATTTATTGAACCCAACACCATCAAAGCCTAATAACACTCTCTAAATGATGACACATCAGTCACCAGCCCTGGGACCCTCCATGTTCTGTCTGGTTCATCCAGAAGTAGAATGATAGCCCTCCCCAGAGAAGACCTTTCTACCCAGTGCCAATTCACATGTAATTGATAGCTGGAACTTCAATCCATCAAGCGCTCATTCTGTACCAGTCATTGCACAAAGCATTTTACATTCAGTCATCTCATCCAGCCGTTTATTCACTCAACACATCTGTTGAGCACCTACCCTGTGCCATCATTCCTCCAGGAGAGAACAAGACTAAAAAGTCCCAGCCCTCATAAAACTCATGCTCTAGTGAGAAAGACAGAAATAATTTTTAAAAAGAAAGCAAACATAGACATATGTTTCAAGTAATGATAAATACTATAAAGACAACTAAAGCAGAGTAAGGTGCCAGGAAGTTATAGATAGAGGGGCAGAGTGCATTTTACAAGAAGTAGCAAGGAAACTCATGTAAGGAAGCAATATAATGATAGAGATCTACAAGAACTGGGAGAGCTAGTCGGGTAATCAAGCTATCAGTGAACAGTCCCCTTAATCTCCTTTAATCCACACCTCAAATGTGTGAAGTAGATGGCATGCATGCATGCTAAGTCATTTCAGTCATGTCCAACTCTTTTGCAACCTCGTGGACTATAGCCCACCAGTCTCCTGTGTCCATGGGATTCTCCAGGCGAGAGTACTAGAGAGGGTTGCTATGCCTTCCTCCAGGGGATCTTGCCAACCCAGGGATTGAACCCATGTCTATTACACCTCCTGCATTGGCAGGCAGGTTCTTAACCACTAGCACCACTGGGGAAGCCCCAAAGTGGAAGGCATTATCCTCCTATTACGCAAGAACATTAGAGAGGTTACATGCTCAAGTACATTTCATTCTAAAGTCAGTGTTAGCATTACACCTCAGCCATTAAAGTGGCCTCTAAAATATTCCCACTTATATTCTAAAGTCAAAGAGAAAGCCCAGGCTTTATGCATAGCCTGTTCCTGCTGACACACTTGTTGGGGTACAGAGAAGACACTTATGAGATGACAAAGAGCTGGCTGTGCTTGGGAAGTTCCTAGCCCAGGGCTCTCTATCACACGCGCACGCGCGCACACACACGCACGCACGCACACTACAGTCTGCCAGGTCTGCAGCAATGCCAGGGCATCCTTGGAAGCATTGTAAGCCTGAGCAGTGGACACTCAGTGGAACCAGAACCACAAGGAAATTGGCCAGGTCCTGCTTCCTCACAGAAGTGTTCACTACACAAATGAACAGGGAAATGTTCGGGTCGAGCAAATGGTAGAGTCTTGCTTGAGCTTAAACATGGAATTTCATGAAGCTATCAGCATCATGTGTGAAATAACAGTCTTATCAAAGCTTATAATAGAAAGATGTGTCATCAATAGCTGTTGCAGTCATAAGATATGAACACAAAGTTAACCACTCAGAACTCTGTTTCATAAACTTTTTCTTCAACAGCCCTTGACACATAGTAAGTCCTCAAAACGGAAGCTATTATCATTATATTCATTAAACATCATCATTATTATAACTCTTTATCCTATCCCACAGTCCTGGCAGCTGGGAAAGGGGGTGATAACAAGGATCCCAAGAAGCTGTACTTCCCCACGAGGGTTCACCAGCCAGGGTGGAGGTCCCTGTGGGAGATTCTAAAATCAGCCTTCAGCAGGGAAAACGATGACTCAATAAACTCATAGATATTTATGTCATTCCTGCTTTAAAGAACATCTTTTCCTCCTGGGTAATAACTGAGTCCCATAAATAGATTCTAAACTTCTACCCATTCACCAAAAATAAACTTGGAGGACTTTCACAACATGGCAGTATGACACACCATTAGCTCTACTGGGTCAGTTGATTTTTGCCTTCTTCCCAACACCTGCTTTATTTGAATCCCAATCTAACTCAGAGGTCCATGTAATAATAAAAGATCCAAGCCTATGCATTCATGGTTTCCTGAGCCCTGAATAACCAGGATTCTCTTCCTGTGTTACCAATAAACTGTGGAGGTTAGGGGTTTTTTGTTTTGTTTTTTTATGAGCAGACACTCTTTTACCACCTTCATTTCTGGCACATGACCTAAAAATCTGTTTCAATGAGTTTTTTAGTAACAACCTGGGTGTCTCTAGGGTGTTGTCTACGGGGTGATGGACATTTTTATGTAAATCTTCTAAGCTGAGAGCTAACATAACCCCAAGGACAGGGATCCTCTTCAGTCCATATAGAAATCCACATATCATCATCCTTAATAAAAGATAACTATAATTGCTTTGACAGTTTGTAATTATTAGCTCAACATGTTTTGGAAGTAATATTTATGCACATTTATTTTCATTCAATCTATGGGACAACTGTTGATGTACAAGTTGGGGTTCACATCTGATAAGGACTATATATAAAAAGTATACCTTGGAAACTTCATTCTCTTCTTGATTCTCTGGTGCTCATAGTCAACTGAGTAATCAAGTTCTATGCCTGAGAAACATTGTGCATTACCTCATGTAAGTGTGGGCACTTTGAGAATGGAAACTGTCTTTGAACTCTCAAGTCTCTCTGTAGCCAAACAAATCTGGTAAGCTCTAAGAAAAATTTGAGGGAGCTGCAACACACTTCCTGCAGATAGATCTACTCCTCTTGGTTTCCCAGGCATGGGTTTTGATAGAATGCATCTTCTTAGGTATGTACCTCCTTAGGTTTGATAGGGGCTAACAGAGAGGCCTGGCACTGATCAGAAATCCTCCTATAGTTTAAGAGATGGACTATATCTAATGAATAAAGTAGTGATTTATCAGGCCAGATATAATAAACTATTTTCAGAATGTGCTTCATTGCAGTTTTACTCCTTTTTGTGGGAGGAAAAAAAAAAAAANGTTTTTTTTTTGCTGAACATGCTCCATAGCTAGTATCAAACCTTTTATCATACACAACAAGGGTCTGATGGAAGGACAGCTAGTGCTCTGTAGATTTCAAGTAAATGTCTGGAAAACTAGTTAACAAATAGGAACACTGATTCATTCATGCATTCATTTGATAAATATTGAGAGTTCATAGGCCCTGTGACAGGCACTGCGTGAACGAGAATATAATTTCTGTCCTCGTGGAGGTTTATTGTAGGGGGAAAGATGACAAAAACCAGGTAAACATCCGTAAGATAACTGTGAGCTGAAACAACACAGCTCACAAATGTGAGGGTGAGATGCAGACTAACAGGAATTAGAGGAGAGATGTGACAGTAGATCAAGTATTACTTTAGCTGAGGCTTTGCTACTCTCCACATAACCAGCAGATTTCAGACATGCATCCATGCCCTACTTTAGTTTTCTCCACTTGGATAGATTCTGGCAAAATTCTCATAACTCAGCATTTTGGTGCCTTGGAAGCTTGGACTATCACTGATGGTTGATCTCTGACACTTATCAGTACATCTTTCCCAGATACTTGGAAAGCCTCACTAGGAAAGTCCCTCAATGGAAAGAATATGACTGTCTCTCTCTATTACACATTACAGAATGGAAACTTGTGTAACTGACTAGCTTGCATTCATTCTGTCTAAACATTTGGAACACTTCTTAAGAAATTACACACACACATTTCAAACAAAAGATACTGTTAATGTAAAGTTGGTCACTTAGCATGGAAAATGAGAAAATTCTAATGTTGATATAAATATTGGTAAGACTATCATCTTACTGCTATTAATATTGTACATTTTCTAGTCATTACAGACCACTTAATGTCATCTCCTATTTTAAAATTTATCTCCTTACTCAAAAGGCCTTTCCCCTTTTTCTCTATCTATTTAAATCTGCCTCATCTTTCACCTTCTAATGAGTCTGTCTGTCTCTGTCTCTCTTTGTATATCTCAACGTACCATTTGTATTCCTTCCTTTTCTTTATTCCAGAAGCACTAACTGTAATTGAGCGATTGGTTAAATAATATATACTTAGGATTATTATAGTCATTTCCTCTGTGTTGGAAAAAAATGTTGATTCTTTTCTTTTCCAGTCTTCTTTGCAGCTGAGCATGAGACATGTGACTTGTTCTAGCCAATGTGATGAAAGGGCAAATATACTGGTATCGTGTATATATTCATATATGTATAAACGTATATTCTCCATGCCAAAAAAGAGAAAAGGTACATGTGGAGGTTCTCTTATGCCCTTGGCTCTTCTGCTGCGCTTTCTTTTGTTGAGGTTATGAAGGATATAATGTTTGGATGTTTTGAACAAAATAGGAAACCCAAGAGACTCTTGGAGTTGCCAACCCAGAGCTCTTAACACATGAAGTTGCTGAACTAGCTCTGGAATGACCATCCTCCTGCTTCTTACTAGATAATTAATGCCTTAATTATCCACCGTTAGTTTGGTATACTGTTCCTGAGAGCCAAAGGGACTCTAACCAACACAGCATAAATATTAAAATCCCTCAGAATATCATCTCACTTTCAATTTTGATACTCCTGAGAATTTGGTCTGGTGCTTCTCACAAAGAAGTAGCCAAATACGTGTGTGCAATCAGGTGGTTTTTCTTTGTTCTCTTTTCACTTTTTTCCCTCACTAAAGAATTTTTGAGGATCAATCCCAGATTCTTATTTAAAAAACTGAAGGAACTTTCCCTATAACTTGGAAAATCTTTTCCTATAACTCCTATAACATGGGTCTGTTAATAGAAGATGTATATATGCCATTGTGTAGCTTATTTTCACTTCGCCATGGCAAAATTCTTTTAGAGGACTGAGGTCTTCCTTTTTCATCTATGTACTGATGCCAGCCCTGCACCTTGCAGAGAGTACTTAGACAACAGGGGAGTGAGTGTGGGAAGAGAGGAGGGAAGGAAACGAGAGGCAGGAAAATTTATTTGGCTATTTGAAGAGAATGAGATACATAAACTGTAGATTTGCTGAAGCAGAAATTTTGCCTTATTCATCTTTGTGTCTTCTATGCTAGTATTTCTAAAAGTATAGTTTGATCATTCAGAACCAACTGGAGCTTTGCTAGTATTGACATTCCTGGGCCCCACTCCAGAACTCCAGAGAGAAAAACCTCTGAAGGTAGATCCAGGAATCCATGATTTTACTCACTTGCAAATCATTGCTCTAGCGCCTAGCGAGGCATTTTGTATACGTTAGATATTCAGTAAATAACAGAATGAATAAATGAATGATGTAAAGATAGAACAATCTCTCAGTCTCACATACAGTCTCTAAAGTCATTCTTTTAAGATTATTTATGAGGCAGAATATTTTCATTTGAAAAGTAGAAACGTCCCCCCTTCAAGCAAGCAAAATATTTTTTGACAACCAACAAGACAAATTATTAAATGATTCACTTGGTTTCAAATATAAATAAGTTGAAAGCAAGAATCAGGTTTCTTTTAAAATACTTGGACAATTAAGAATGAAGACAAAACACTCTGGGCCCCCAACTTCTTAATATTCCTGTCTACTCCTCCTCAGAATCTGGGCGTAACTTGATTTGGCACAAGTTCATTGAAGAGTGAGCTCACTCTCTAGACAGGGATAGAGCACATCTACAGAGAAAAATGGTAAGCACAGATTCCTCTTCGAAGTGGTAATCTGTCTGTTCCCAGCTCTTCAACACAAGTGGAAGGCTGAATCATTTCCATGACAGATACAGCCCTGATTCTTTCAAAGCTATGGTTAAGAGTTGTGCTTTCCTGCTTTGCTGAAATAGGGTTATGCCCCATATGATCTATCCTGGCATAAGCAGATCAGCTGTATAAGGAGCCACCATCTGGATTCTTTCTGTGCAGGAAGTGGAGTAAGCTCTTGCTTGAAAAGCTGATGTTGGGGAGTCTGTTTTAATAGAGTGTGGTTTCAAAAAAGTGAGAAAGCATCTGTTTGACTGGAGGGAGTGCAGAGGTCTTCTTTAGCCAAGTAGTTTGCACAACAAATTTGATGATCTAACTCCGCCCTAGCTATCCAGACCTATCTCTCTCCTCTTAACAGAGCCAAGCCAGTTTTCTTCTCTTGGGCTAATATCCCATGTTCCTTACAGCCTGTGGTCTTGCCCAAGATCTTTTGCCCCAGCTGGAATGCCTTACTTTCTTACTCTTTCATCTCCAGCAATAATAAGGAGGATAATGCTCCTAATAATCATAAAGTGGCAATTATATGCTTTAAATACATTGTCTCCTTTAATCCTCACATCTCCAAGAAGCAGGTATATAATTTGCTGTTAGTTGATCATTCACTAAGTTGTGTCTGACTCTTTGTGACTCCATGAACTGCAGCACATCAGTCCTCTCCTGTCCTCCACTATCTCCTGGAGTTTGCTCAAATTCATGTCCATTAAGTCGGTGATGCTATCTACCCATCTCACTCACTGCTGCCCCCTTTTCCTCTTGCCTTCAATCTTCCCCAGAATCAGGGTCTTTTCCAATGAGTCAGCTCTTCAGGTCAGGTGGCCCAAGTACTGGAGCTTCAGCTTTAGCATCAGTCCTTCCAATGAATATTCAGAACTGATTTCCTTTAGGATTGACTGGCTTGATCTCCTTGTAAGGTATAAAATTGTCTTTATTTTTTATAGCTAATTAATAGATAAAACAAAGAGGTTAAATCACTTGGCTAAGGTCATCCAGTCAGTATGTTAATAGAATTGAGATTCATATACAAGGATATTTGATCCTAAAGTCCATATTTGGAACCATAATGCACTCATTGAAATTGTTTTTGTGCCTTTGAGTCCATTGTCCTCCCATGAAGCCCTCTTTTTTAAACTGATTATTTTTAAACCCTATATATTGGTATTTATTGGTATAGATTGGTAACAAAATCATAGACTGTCAGAGAAAGAAGGACTTCAGAGGCTATCTCTATCACTTCTCTCCTTCTACAATGAGAAAACAGACTCACAAAGAGGCGGCTCCTGTCAGAGGTCTTCGAGAACTCAGTTCTGGAGCCCCTTTCTAGAGTTTCTGATTCAGCAGGTCAAGTGCAAGAGCCTAGGAATATGTGTTTAAGAATAGTTCCATGATTGAATCCAGTCATTAGGCAAAGCGGGGAATCACTAATATCCTCTGTCAGCTGGTCTTTTATCTGTGTTCAGTGTTTCATCTATTCATCTGTTCATCTTATTTCTCAAACATAATGCTTTGGAGACCTTGTTATATACTTCAGTATCCCTTACAGTGTCCAGCCAGGAAGGAGCTAGATATATTTTAAGTTCCTGGCAAATGCTTATGAATCAAAATGAAGAAAGTTTTAGACACTGAATATTTGACTAGGAAGTGGCAGTGAAATGGATTATGGCAATTAGGTACAAGGCCACGTACAGCAAATGTTCCATGTGGGAGGCAAAATAGGTGATAATTATAAGATTTGACTTTTTTCATTTGCTTCAGCTCATAATGACTTGGGAGTCAGCTTGGACAAAGATTTCAGGTGGCAGAGTACTGATTTCTGATTTTGTTTTGTCTTCCTGAGCTGGGTAGACATGCCGAGTAAAGGTGACCCCCAGATGCTCAGGACATGTCTTGTTCTGCTGTGAGCACATGGAACAAAGCCCCAGTGATACTCTTGTCTTGGAGTGGCAGAACCTTATATGGAAGCAGAGTGTAGTTTTTACTTTACTGGGGTATCTTTAAATAGCAGGGAACAGCAACTCAAAGCTTTTCAAAGAGCTACTTAAAGTTATTTTTCTCCATGACAACAGTCTGCCAATAAGGATACAATTTAAAGAGCTAGGACCCCAGGAAGAAAGAGAAAAGGAAAAATTTCCTGCCAAAATGAATGCTCAGAGATGAACCACAGCCGGAGTGTAAATTCTATACATTGACTCACAACTAGAGAATAGAGGAGATGAGCAATCAGATTGCATTCTTTAATTATCTCTGTGAAAAATCAGGAGGATATTTAAAGGTGTCCACTTGGTGGTAGATGGGGTAGAGGGAGATACTCAGAGGCATATTCCACGATTGCTAGTGCTGAAATGATGGATTCATTTCTTAAAGATTCAGAGGATTGATCTTGTTCTTGAAGATCAAGTTCTAAATAATCCTCTTGGTCTTCCTGTGTCTTAACCCTGCAAAAATAGCACATTTTCTCTGCCTAGTGAAATCTTACTGCCAGGAGAGGCTATAGTTGACTCAACTCCTAATTCCCTCTTATCCGTCAAATGAAAATGTTCAGATGTTTTCTCAGGGAGCCCCCACATTGCTGTTGTTGTTTAAAATTAAAACTT
>SJYV01054067.1:571080-613196 GCA_006410875.1 Neotragus pygmaeus | reverse complement strand
CCCTGTCCCTGGGATCCAGGAAAGAACACTGGAGTAGGTTGCCATTTCCTTCTCCACAACCTAACAAAAGACAGCTATAAAAACATCTATAGCTATCACGCTAAGCTATAAAATACCAAATGCTTTCCGTTTAAGATAAGGAATAAGACAAGGATGTCTACTCTTACCACTTCTATTCAGCTCTGTACTATAGACTCTAACCAAGTCAATCACACAAGAAAAACAAGAATCATCCAGGCAGGAAAGTAAGACGTACTTCTATATCCAGATGACATAATCTTGAATATAGAAAATCCCAAGTAACCCACTAAAAAACTATTACAATTAAGAAATGAATTTAGCATGACTGCTGGATACAAGATCAAAACACAAAATCAACTATATATCTATACACTAGCAATGAAAAAATCTAAAAGATTTCCATTATAATTAACATCAAAAAGAATAAAATTCTTAGAAATTTTATTTAACAAGATTCGTTAAATTTAACAAAGTCTGTACAAAATTTATATACTGAAAACTACAAAACACTGTTGACAGATACTAAATAAGACTGAAATAAATAGAAAGACATCCTATGTTCATGCATCAGAAGATTCAATATCAATAAGATGGCAAAAATTCCCAAATTGATCTACAGATTCATTGTAGTCCTTACCAAATTTCCAACTGACTTTTCTCACAGAAATCCGTAAGCTAATTCTAAAATTCATATGGAAATGCAGGGAACCTACAATAGCTGTAACAATCTTGAAAAAGAATAACAAAGTTGATGGGCTCACTTTCCAATTTCACACCTCCCTATAAAGCTTAATAGTAACCATAACAGTCGGACACAACTGAGCGACTGAACTGAACTGAACTAAAGCATAACAGTGTGGTACTGGCATAAGGATAGATATATAAATCAATGGAATAGAATCAAGTATCCAGTAAACTCTCACATTTATGTTCACTTGATTTTCAACAAAAGGATCAAGATAATCCAAAAGGCAAAGAATAATCTTTAACAAATAGTGCTGGATAACTAGAAACTCACATACAAAAGACTGCATTTGTCCCCCTAGCCCACATCTTACATGAAAATTTGCAGAGACAGAAATTGCAGATGTATGAAATATTCTCCCACCCTCTTCTGGACTAACCCTCCTACTCAATCTACCTCAAATGCCACCTCCTCAGTGAAGCCTCCCGTGATTCCTGCCATATTCTCGAGTCTATAAGTGATAAGTTCCTCTTTTACGCTTTCATTGTGCGTGCGTGTGTGCATGCTTAGTCGCTCAGTCGTGTCCGACTCTTTGTGACCCCATGGACTGTAGCCCACCAGGCTCCTCTGTCCATGGGATTCTCCAGGCAAGAAAACTGGAGTGGGTTGCCATTCCCTTCTCCAATGCCTTCACTGTAGCTTGTACAAATTGAATACGTCCCTTATAGCAACTACCTCACTGGTTTAAATTTAAGATGGAAATATTTCCTGAGAGTTGGCCCAGAATTCCTGCCACATATGGCATTTCCTTCACATAAAAAGTCATACATTAGCAGGGGACTATGTTTACCCCATGGATTTTGGGCCCACAGAATTTTCTAGGCAAGAATACTGGAGTGGGTTGCCATTTCCTTCTCCAGGGATCTTCCTGACCCAGGGATCAAACCCCAGTCTCCCTCACTGCAGGCAGAGGCTTTACCTCTGAGCCACCAGGGAAAGCCTATGTTCACTTCATTCCTTTTCCCATCTGCTTACCACAATAGAACCTTTCACTAACCCTGGTGACACCATTCAGTCTTCTGAAGACCCTGCAGCAAATACTCACTTCACCACCACGTCACAATAGCCAGACCAATGGTCCTTTCCTTTCTTTTACATAGAACAATATGATTTCTCTATCAGTTAGCTCTGACTGGCATCACGGTTATCAATACTTTTATTCTTTGGGCCTGATAGAGCACCAGCAGTATTCAACCAATCTAAGGAAAGGGGTTTCCAGCCAAGTGCACAACCAAGATTATTGCCAAGAATAGACACCCCATGGAGCCCAACGACAAAAGAACATAAATGAGGAATAACATTCTGGCTGCTACAAATAGAAGAGCTTCCTGACTTCAACAAATATCAAAGGCTCACACAGAGAAAACTAAGTCCTCAGTTGTACTATCTGGGTCAAGAGACCCAAGAGGATAGCAAGCTGCCCTCAGAAAGGTGGCGGGGCCCTGACCACCAAGGGCTTTGATACCCGACACCAGAGATCCTCAGGACCTCTGCAGTCTCTGCCTTGAGACTTCTCAGCCACCACAATACAACCAGATAATCAGCTGGTTATTACTTACTCTCTCAGACATTCTCTCACTACTCCTACACACACACTCACTGGACTTGCCTTGAAGCAGAACCGTTAGTGGTGCTTTATTAAAAACAGACATGAGAAGCAATCTTGTCTCATCTCTTAACAGGACTAGACAGAATGCCATCTTCCTCCCTCGCCTCCAGACCAAACCCTTCCAATTCACCTCAGTGCTGCTGCCAGGAGCAAAGAAAGTGCAAATCTGATCATGTGACCCATCTCATTTAATACTGAGGCTAGAGCATTCCTGGCAATTGATTGAAGTCCAAACCCCTCCTCAAAGCATTCAAGGGCTTTCACAATCTAGTGCCAATCTACCTTTGCAGCAATATCCTCAATAGTGTCTCCTCATACACTGGGGGCTCTGACCTCCCCAGACAGCTCACTGTCCTCTTGAGATGCTGCATATTTTCATCATAAACGATTTTCCGTTCACTATTCTATTTACCTAGAATCGATCCCCTTCTCACCTTGTCCATCTGATGAATTCTCAGTGATTCTTGCAGAAGAGACTCAAATGTAATTCATCCTTCTGATCCTTTCCCCAGCCATCCCAGGCCAAATTAACCACTACTTCTGTGCCCCTATAAGCTACACTCATAATGTTTTCTAAGCAAATAGGTGGCAAAACCAAGATTCGAATCAAGTCTTCTGACTCTAAATCCTAAGGTCTTTATGCCATGCCACACTGCCAAAGGAATCGTGCTTCAATTTGGAATCCCTAGATAGCTGACCGAAGGTGGGTACCCAGTAAACATGTCTTGAGTGAATGAATGACACCCTATAGGTACTTGCCAGCATCCGCCCACATTCTATTCTCCAAAGTAGAATATACAAAGGAAACTTAGCTTTTCAGATTCAACCAATTCCTGAGGTACAATGAGTCATTAATCATGCCCCAATTTAGCGACACCACAAATATATGTCATGTAATAATATAGGTCCTCCAATGAAGCTCATGATGCTTGTTTAGCCAGGGAAAAGGGAGAGAAGAAAAAGATAGCAATGTGTAATGTTTAGGGAGAGCCCTGGCCCAAAGAAGCATTTCCTTTTCAACTCCCTAATACACCTCTTTATATAGCCACTGAGCATTTGAGCTCTCCAAGGGCCAGAGGCCAAGTCTGAGCTGAAAGTATCACATGCTATTTGGGAGAATGAAGCCAGGGTATCCACGATAATATAAATACAGAGACAAATAGGACAAGCAGGCCCTAAGAAGAGAGGCCAAGCCCAAGAATATCAAAGGATTTTGGACTATGAATCTACTTTCTTGTCAAAGGGGGGAAAAAAAGTAGAATATTAAAAAAAAAAAAAAAAAACTCCTTGATTTTACCTTTTCTCACCAAAAATCTCTCTTTAAGAAGTGGCAAATAAATTCATCCCAACTAACTGGGTGCTTAGTAGAATGCTGAGATACCAGCCCTTGAAGGAAGAAAGAACAAACAACTCAAAATGGACTTTCCTGCCCTAAGCTGAGAGTCTGAAATCATCTATTTTGCCAGTGTATTCTGTCTGCCAACCTATCTGCAAAGAAAGACACCATTTAAAATTTCACATCCACCCAAGATGGCTGTCATACAAAACCTATACTCACAGGCTCCCCTCAAAGCCTGGTAAGAAATAAAGAAAGAAGAAAAACTAAGGAAATATTCTGGCAGGTCTTCTGGACTTTAGAAATTCCATAAGCAAAGACTTTGCCAAGATCTACTTGACAGGATTATAGATAGTTAATAAAGCAAGGGTTTGAAGAAATTCCAATTTGTAAGAACCATTTCGTGGTTGTTGTTTTTTTAATTGGCGTAATTTAAATGTAGGTATGATCATCATCTATTAGAGATGTGATATTAGGGGCTATTCTCACATATGCACATCTGGAGGCTTCCCAGGTGTAGCTAGCAGTAAAGAATCCACCTGCCAATGCAAGAGATCCAAGAGATCTGGGTTCAAGCCCTGAGTTGGGAAGATCCCCTGGAGTAGGAAGTGGCAACCCACTCCAGTATTCTTGCCTGGAAAATTCTTTCCTGGAAATGGAAAATTCCATGCACAGAGCAGCCTGGCAGGCTACAATCCATGTGGCTGCAAAGAGTCTGAGGTGACAGACCATATTTCTAAAAAAAATCACTATGTCCAGAAGGTTTTCAAATTAACATACTTTGAATGTAGGTATGATTATGCTCTATTGGAGATGTGATATTATGGGCTATTCTCACATATGCACATTTGGAATGGCCACAACTAAGGACCATGAATTAAAAGCCTTATTTAATGCAATATTGTCACTCCACAGTGGAAGAAAGATGCCAGCCAATGAAGACACAAAATGGTGCAGCCTGAGGAATAGGGTTGGAGCTGGTTTTCAAAGACCCTATTACTACTTAGATTCTAATCTTGGACAGGAGGACTGAGTTTCTTTAGGGCCCATCCAACACCTAGCATGCTGTGAATCCTTAATAAGTTTGCTGTTGAGTTTGTTTCTTTTTGTTGTTTACGGAAAAAAATGACAGTGTTTAACTTGCTCTTTTATATCCAAAACACAGTACAAATCAGATTTGCTAATGTCTTGTTTATTCTTTTTCACTTAGTAAAAAAAAAAAGTAGCACATGGAGGAGAGATCAAATGGATCCTCAAAGCTGTTAAAAAGAAAATTGCGTCCCCTGCTTTAAACTTGATCACAACCTCGGTGAGGACTTCAGACATGGACCCTGCTGAGTTTCTCAGATTGCCATGGATTAATACAGCATAGGAAGGAACTGCACTCTTTTAGCAAATAGTTGCTGAGCACTCCCACTCTTAGCCAGTCATGGCTAAGAGTGTGTTGGGAATGCAAAGATGAATAAAATGCACCCTTCTCTCAAGGGAGCCACGAGATGAATTTCATCCAGCTGACCAGCCCCTGCCCTCAGGCTAATGCCTAGGATCCCTGACTTCTGCTCTTCTCCCTCCACCCTTACATGTCTTGATCTGTCACTGCCACATTGATGCCCCTTGGATCTATAAACATGACCCTGATTTCCAGCTTCTCTCAGGTTATATCGATTGACCAAAAGGTACATTTAAATTTTTATATAAGATGCTATGGAAAATCCCAAGTAAATGTTTTGGCCAACCCAAAATACACCCAACCATTGCAGATGTATATCCTACCACTGCTTCATGCATGAACTGATCCAGGCACCTTTCTTTCCCAAATTGCTCATCTATTCAAAATAGCTCCTCTTTCTAATTGTCCCCTTCCCTTTAATATAATACTAACCCCATTCTTTTAGTTTCCCAGACTTTACTTTCCACTTCTTTTTTCAACCCTTTAATTTTTCTCACTAGGTCCTAGCATCTGCCCTTTAGGATGGCTTTGAGGTCTATATCACCTCTCATCACCTAGGTCCCTGCCTCACTAGCCCACAAATAAAATAACTGTCCTCTTTGACCCTTCCAACAAACTTTTGTACAAACTTCAAGATATTCTAAAAGTATTCATTATTATTTTCCTGTTCATGAAACCTTGGCTCTCTTTTGCCTGTCTTGTTAGATATACACTCTTTAAAAAAAAAAAAAAGGTCTATAGTCTGATCTTTCCCTAATGATGCAATGTTACTTTTAACCACCCTTGTAATCCCCATCCTCTGTTCTAATCAAGCTAACTCATCCTTGTATCTTTGTTCAAACTGGCCCTCATCTCACCAAATCACAGCCACTGTCCACATGGACACAATTCATTTAATCAAGTATTCACCAAGTACCTACTGGGTAATACACACTGTGCTGGCCCTTAGGAAACAGCAGAGAACATGACAGGCTCATGTCTTGTCTTCACAAATCTTGTATTTTGTTACAACAATTTAACCTCCTGAGAAAAAGTTGGATCATTTTCTCATACTCTGTACCTTTAAAAATCTTGGTAGAGAAAATATTTTCAGGTATTTTTAAATGAAAGTATTACAAATTTTATGTGTGCTTTCCTAATCTGATTGAAAAGATATCCAACAATAGGTTTCATATAAATGAGTGTGAAACTTCTTTATAATCTCATCACCCCCTCAAGAATCCTTGTAAACCTATTTGTCCGTTACAGAATTTTCCTTCTTTAAATATCTGTGTTCCTTAATATATTCCTAACAGAGATGCAGAGTTTTGCCTTCTGTTTCTTTTATAGCCTTCATGACAATAAGAAACTAGTAAACTTCACAAGCATACCAGAGTGATTGACAGAGTATCCAGATTCAAATATCCACATTTAAAAACAGATTTATATAATTTAAAACCTCAGAAATCCAAAAATTCATTATAGTGAGCTTTAACCACAATAGCCAACTATACTTTCAACTAGAAGAAAATTTGTCTCTTTTGAGATGGACCTCCTTTTCAAGCCTCTGCAGTCCAGAGGTATGAGGACAGGCAAAAAGGAAAAGGCAGAAAATAAAGAGTAATTAGAATGTGAATGATAATATACAGAGTTACTTCTTTCTCCCTCTAAATGATATTTTTATCTTTGAGGACTGAAATGAACTTGTCACCAGACGTCACATGAGCTATTGGAGCCAAAACCTCCAAAAGTTTTTGACAAAACTCTTGAGTTTCTGACACAGCTATTTTTAGTGAGAGAGCATTGTCTTAGCTTCTGCAACATTTCCCAGAACAACGGTAAGTCTGAGATCAGACAGAAGGGAAGTTTATTTTGATTTAAACATTTACTCAGTGAGAGATTGAGCTGACAGCCATATTACGTGCATGAAAGACACTCCCTCCACCCCCACCAAGAAAGCAGAAGTGTTTCAAAGGGAGTCATATTGCACTAACTTCTTCCTTAGAAGAGCAGTCCATCTGGACTGAAAAAATTGGGACCTTAAGAACTAGAATGCTGAAACTTCACTTGTGGTCCAAGGGTTTATAATCTGCCTTGCAATTTGGGGGACAAATTGGGTTCAATCCCTGGTCAGGGAACTAAGATCCAACATGCAACAGAGAAACTAAGCCTACACCCTGCGACTACTGGGCCTGCATGCCACAGTGAAAGATCCCACGTGACACAGTAAAAGCCCTGAGTGCAGCGACCAAGACCCGAAGCAGCTGAATACAGTAACTAATTAAAAAAAGAACTAGAAAGCCTTCTGATCCATGCTAAAGGTAAGAGAACATTATGAAAAGCAAGTCTCACCTGGACTATTGCCTTTATATCTCCGATCTTTCTCATAACTTCCAGGTACATTCTGGAAGGGCCCTTTAAACCCCCCAAGCTGAAGTCAAACTGGAGTGAAAACTGTAAACTCTATAACTACACAAAATCTCATTACCATTCAAATTTTTCTTATATTGTTTTCATTACATATTGCTATCTAGTTATTTGCATACCTCTAATTTCACAACTCCAAAGAGTATTTGTCTACAACTGAATAAGCTATAGTGCAAACTGGTTTCAAACTTCTCCCAAATAGTGCAAAATTAAAACCATGAGGTTTTTCAACAAATGTTATCTACATCCTAGAAATACATTTCCAATGTCATATAAATCAAATATCAAAATTACCATATTTTGCCCTTCCCCAACCATATCTGCAGTGTTATTTTTAAATGCATCCATGGATTGCCTGCAACACTATCTCTGATAACCAGGCTCAGAACTCTGAGCTTAGCCTGTAAGTGATCTCTCAGAAATATTGAACTGGGAAAAAGAAACACTGAACCACTGGACCCTGGGCACAGATCTAAGGGTGTGGTGACTCAGAGTCAAGGGGGTATTAAGGACCACGAATAAGCTGAAGTAATGGGAAGTCTGGCCAGTGGGAAAAGAAAAATCGACTTGATGCACAGAGAAAATCAAGGGCATCATAAATGAAGGACCATAGAGCCTTCACTCTATGAGAACTGGCTGTACTTCATTGCCTACTCCTGGATTCCCAAAAGTATGTTCTGTGTCCTTATAATAAATCCATCTATCCATAGATTAAAATTAGTTGGTCTCTCTTAAAGACAAAGAGATGAAACACAAATCACTGTTAATACTGTGGAAGAGACTTTTATCCTCTTTGTAATAGTGGAGAAAATCAGTTTCCTCAACCTGTGTAGTAACAAAAATCAGTTGGCATGTTCAAAATACAGATTATCAGGCAGCTTCCCTGCAGATTCTGACTCAAAAGTTCTGACTCAGGCCCAAGAATATGCAGACAATTCTGGGACCAACCAAGTTTGAATCACGCTAGATTAGGTGAATTCCATTGCAAGGTCAACAAGTATTAATATGAACCAACCACTTCTCTATACACATTAGTTGTTCAAGTGTACAGATTTGAAATCAAAGTCATAGTGCTTGTCCTTAGGGAAAAAAAACTATTTCTAGAACACAGTAGACTAGGTCAGTCAATAGAGGAAAGCCTTAGAGACACAGGAACAAAGCCAAACCATGTGAGTCTATGCATTCGTGCTTGCATGCACTTTGATCTAATTTTAGAGATTATAACCAACTCCTTCAAGAAACATTTGCAGTATGTCTGCATTACATAATTAAATCCATATAATTTGGTAAATACATGGATTCTATCTCCCCAACACACAGAGCTGAACATTACATACTGACATATTGCAGGGAGAAGCATGATTTCCTTGAAGACCAAGAAGAAAACAGTGAAAATACGGTCAGTGAAAGGATTTGAAAGTCAAGATTCTAAAAGATGGTGCAGACCTTCGTTCATTCATTAGAATTCTACAAAGGGGCTGTGAAAGTACTATATCCAAATTCCAGGGAAAGTGTAGGCAAATCCATAAGAAATGCCCTGTGTGGCTCTGGGAGAATAAACAAAACCTTCAGGTTGAGTTGAGCCTTTACTTTGAGCTCAGCCTCTAGTTCTAATAGAAACTACAAATAATTCTATGACTTTTTTAGAGATATAAGTCTCTTTTGAAAGTAATCTAACCTCCTACTTAGAACATAGTCCTTCAACCCCTGGAGGCCCTGAGATAGGCAGTGTTCCAACATGGTTAGGACCTTAATACTTGAATCAAATGCTTATAGATGGACTAAATCTTAGTAGTTGTGTGACTTTGGTGGGCAAGATATGCTTTCTCTGAGTATCTGTTTTCTAATCTATAAGATGGGGCAAGTGTTAATCACTCAGCTCAGTCATGTCTGACTCTTTGTGACCCCATGGACTTTGTGACCCCATAGCCCTCCAGGCTCCTCTGTCCAAGGAGTTCTCCAGGCAAGAATACTGGAGTGGGTAGCCACTTCCTTCTCTAGAAGGTCTTCCCAATCCAGGGATTGAACTCAGGTCTCCTGCATTACAGGCAGGTTCTTTACCATCTGAGCCACCAGGGAAGCCCATAAGATGGGGAAACCAACACTCAGAGACATGAAAGTAATTCACCTGAAATGATGTGATTGGTAGGTGATGAGGCAGGACCTTAAGGTGAGGCCTCTGTTCTGCTCTGCATCTGTGCCTGAAAGCCAATCATGGAGCCAATGGAGAGGCTCCTAATACGCCAGCCTCCCACCTGTCAAGGGGTAGGATTCTCACCCAGGAGTCTGCTGCCAGAGCCCGGACAGTGAGAGGGAAGCATCTGCCCGTGCCTGCATGCTTAAAAGACAAGCCCAGTGTTCTCAAATTGCACATTACATGGTGAAAGTATTTTTAATGACTTCAGCCCTACAGTACTTCAAGTTCCCCCCTTCCTCTCCAGGAAAACACAGACATTGAGCTTCCAAATGTCTCCCCAGAGAGAAAATAAACCTCTTGCTCTTGGTTCTTCCAAAAGAGACTCAATTTCTTCTTGGAAAAAAAAAAATCTCTTTCATCAAAAGATTAGCTTTAACCCATATCCTTTCCCTGCCCAGGTTTCCTTTCATTCTGTTTCCCTCTTAAGCAAAATGCCCCTTCTGGCCCCCACTGAGTGCCATCAGTGGACCTTAATCCTACCCTTCCTCCCTCTATACAGGGGCTGTGCAGCCCCATCGGCTGGCCTACTCAGGCACAGGTGGGCCAGGGGTCTCTCACCCAATAGAAGGAACAAAGCAGCAGCTCTGAGAATTTCACTTAAGGCCAGATGCAAAGAGAGACGCGGTGACACAGGGTGAAAAGTGGTGGGAGACACCAGGACTCCAAGATTACAGCCTGGGGCTCCTACTCAAGAGTCCCTCTCAGAGCCTCAAATGTCCACTTGGCTGGAGGTTGTGGCCACCACAGGGGACCCCAAAGGCTCACTCAGACCCATTAGGGGTGGGAAACTCGAAGGAAGACATGCTGAGCCAGGTACAGCCTCATATCTTGGCTCAGAAGTTTTTACTTTCACTCATTCTCTTGAATAGGATTATAAATACCATTTGCAACTCTTCTCCTCCAAGGTTTTGCAGAGGCCCTTGGTGTTGTCTGGGACAAATATTGTGCCAGTTTTAGAAGTAAGGAAGAAGAGGCTGACAGGACAACGACATGCTCAGGACTTCTTGCAGATTTTCTCAGAAAATTATGAAAAGAATTTGGGTTGAACCAGGTCATTCACTGTGGAATCAGGAGTTTAGGCTGGAATCTGAAAACTACCATTTGGGCCTTAGTTTACTCACTGGTGAAACAGGACTCTTGAGAACACTTGCCTTAGATAGACATTGTCAGGATTCAATGAGGTGATCTGGTAAAAGGATGGAGCAGTCAGTCCCATCAGGAGACAGAAACCCCATGGTAATATGACAGAGAAGGCTAATATAAACAATCATTAACTATCTACAGGGGATTAGCTATGAAAAGAGGATAAAAGAGAACTGTAAACAACACCCCAGGTGTAAGTGAGAGGACCTAAAGGGATTCTGAGGCTCAATCCCAATGTGGGGGGAAGAAGTTTCCTCCATACCAACAAGCAATTAATTCTCAGACACCAGTTGGTGGTCCTACTGTTCAATCCAATTCTGACACTCTCCACCTGGAGATATAATCAGATTTCAGAGGTTAATGCTTAGTCCTACAGGACTGTTCCCCACCCTTACCACTTCAGACCCCAATCACAAGTCCAGGTTATCACTTGTGATTCTGACCTACCAGCTACAACTCAGAGGCCCCCACAATCCTCTCCTTGGGTTCAAATAATTTGCTTGAGTGGCTCACAGAACTCACAGAGAAACATTTTACTTACTAGATTACCAGTTTATCATAAAAGGATATAACTCAAGAACAGCCAGATGGAAGAGACACGTAGGGCAAGGTGTGGGGAAAGATTGTGGAGCCTCTGTGCCCTCTCCAGGGGCCCCACATCTCCACGTGTTTACCGATACCAAAATTCTACTACTGTCCTTCCAGGTTTTTACGGAGACTTCATTACACAGGCATGACTGATTACGTCATGGCCATTGGCAATCAATTCCACTTTCAGTCACCCTCCCCTCCTGGAAATCAGGGGATAGGACTGAAAATTCCACCCTTCTAGCCAATGTTAGTTCCCCTGGCAAACAGCCTCCATCCTTAGGTGCTTTCTGAAAGTCACCTTATTAACAAAAACCCAGTTATTGAAAGGGGCCTGTCATGCATAACAAGACACTCATTTTACCTTTATGACTCTGAAGCATTTCAGGAATTGAGGACAAGAAATCAGGATTTGGGGAGCTGTGAGTCAGGAATGATGGGTGAAGACCAAATATATACGAGAAATATATTTTGATCCCTGGAATGGCCAAATATCTACTTCTTATAAATCACAATATTGCAGAACCAAAGGAAAGAAGAATTTTGAAGGAGCAGACCCTTCCCCAAAGTTGAGGTTCAGACCTCATTAGAGAGGGCATGGCTGCCAACTGTGGATGGGGTGGAAGCTATTGACTACAACTGGTCAACATGCAGTAGGGCAGCAAACCACAAAAAGGCAACCTCCTTCCTGGTGAGATGCTGTCAGTTGGGGAACCACTAGCTGGAAACTGAGCACCTGTGGGTTTCTAGATGCTATCTTAGGAGCAGTCCAAAAACAGCACACCAAGAGCCAGAGAAGAAAGCCAGTGCTCTCTGGCAGCTAGAAAGGAAGAAATGTCCCAGGAGGACAAGCAGGACCATGAACAATGGATTTGGAACTGAGTGGTAATAAAGTGATAACTGGCCAAGAGGGCTAGTTATCATCATCATCATTATCCCCACTGCCATTGTTCCATCATCACTTCTGTCCTGGACTCATTTGCCAAAGTGAAGTGAAAGTGGAGATGGAGGGATGGAGGCCTTGATAGGTGTCCCACCCCAACTCTCTGTGAGCCGAGCTCATTGCTAAGCTTGGAGACAAGAGCAGAGGGCTTGGAAAATGGCACCAAGAACTACCCAAAGTCTGGACCTTTGTGCTCGCCACACCAGGGCCTGTGAGGCTCTCTCCTTGCTAAGCTCACCCGCACTCAGGCAAAGCTTCCCTAACTATTAGAGTCACTAATTGTCCTCCCAACAGGATTCACCCAACCCCAAGAGCTATGTAAGCAACACAGAGACCCAGAAAAGCACTGGTAAAAAAAAGAAACCTATTCTCTGATGTCTGCTTCCCACCAGAGGGTCCCTGGTAGCCTTTGTAAGCAACAAGAGAAGGCAGCCTTACATCATCAATCCCGAACACGAAGGAATATGAGGCTGACCCACCTTGAAATGAGGAGATCTGAATTACTCATAAAGGAAAATGTTCACAATCGTATGAAGATCATATTTGGTTTGATATAATCTTGGAACAGCTACAAAGACTCCTTTTTAAAATAAGATACATTCTGATGGCTTCAGCATCACCCTGCCTGTAACCTGTTAAGGCATTTTCTGCTCCCAGCTCCTACAGGGAAGTGACAGCATGTGCCACAGTTTGGATGAAATTGAAGGCAACTATAGAGGGAAGGCCCTGAGGGCCTTGGTCATATTTCCCTTACCACCATGTGCCAAGGACAGGCCTGGGAGGCCACAGCACGGGGGGCCCTGAGTGGGAAGCCACTGGAGGCCACACAGGAGGCAGTAATAACCCATCAACATTCAATAAACAATCCCAGGACCCAAATAACTGGGAAATGATGACATTCAGAAATAAAGTGACAGGCCTGGTGTCCAGAAACTTCCCTTTGAGGAAGAGAATGAGGGGCCTCCTATCTGACTGCGGGATTAGCAGGGAAGGAGATGTGTACTTCAGCACAGCATGTATAGCTGTGCTGCAGGCCGGGCTCAGTGGCAGTTTTCCATCTACATTTTTGAGGCGCTTTCAATCTCTTCCAAAAGGACATTTCTCAAATAACCTGCCTGCAAACCCCATTGCCACTCAGGACATGCTTTTCTTTCTCAAGGAGGTGCCACCAGCAAGCCGCCAAGGGCCATGGTGCTCAGCCAACCTGGAAGAGCCTGGCTGAAACCTTCATTGGGGATTTTCAGAATCACCAGGCTCGTAGGGCAAGGTGGGCTGGGTTCATGTTGCAAAGGAGTACCTCTAATTCAACAGCTTATCTTCCCACCCAGGGCTCCGTGTGATGACAGGACTTGTCTGAAAACACTGTAGGTTAACAGTAAGAAGTGGATCTGGCATCACCTTCTCCCTCACCTCAGGCCCAGCTTCCTCCCCACCCCACACTGCATGCAGATACCTAAGAAAACACTCAGAGCTTAATATCCAGATAATCTTGTGTTTTGCCTGTCTGCTCTGTGTCCAACCAGTCATGAGAAATTGCTTCAATTGAATAGGGTATGGGAGGAGTTGTGTTAGAATGATGACCAGGGTTAGGGCAAGGGGGAGAGTCTAAATCAGGATGACGGTCAACAAAGTAGTCCAGGAAAATAGATGGACACCTTTCTTCATTGTACCTGGCCTGTCCTAAAACCATTACTCCTTGCATATTAATGATATGGACAAAATTAGTAGACTGGACCATAAATTGACAAGCTCTAAAGGAAGAGCATATGTCTTAGTCACTCTGCAGTCTCAGAGTACCAAAGCCAGTGGCCAGTGTGCATCTGATGTCCATGGCTGTGTCACAAACCACCCCCAAATGCTGAAAGGAATACCCATTTGCTTGCATGCAAATGCAATTCAGTTCATCCTACCCGCTCCTTCCCACCCTTTCCTTCCCTGCTTATGTCCACAAGTCCATTTTCTACATCCCTGTTTGTTGTTATTCAGTCACTAAGTCGTGTCCAACTCTTTGTGACCCCATGTACTACAGCACACCAGGCTCCTCTGTCCATGGGATTTTCCCTGCAAGAATATTGGAATGGATTGCCATTTCCTTCTTCCTGCATCTCTATTCCTGCCTCACAAATAGACTCATCAGTACCATTTTTCTAGATTTTATATATATATATATATATACACACATATATATATATATATATACAGTAATAAACAATATTTGTTTTTCTCCTTCTGACTTACTTCACTCTGTATGACAGACTCTAGGTTCTTAAGGACAGGGAAGCCTGGCATGTTACAGTCATGGGGTCACAAAGAGCTGGAATTGACCTAGCGACTGAACAAGGTTCATCCACATCACTACAAGTATGACCCAATTTCATCCCACTTCTTAATGAAGAGCAGCAAAATGGAATTGTAAAGAGTGTGGACCGAGGGAGGTGGGGTCCCTGGTTGGCCAATTTTTACAATTTGCTCCACGGTGCTCGTCACGGGGAAGGACAGTCTGGTATAATGGAGGGGGAAGTAGACCCAAGAGCTGGTGGTGAGATGTGAGTGTATTCTCTGCCTCTTGAGTGTGGCCTCAGGCAAGTCACTTGAGCTTCTAATAATAAGGAACTTTCCTCCTCTCTAGCATAGGAATAGGATAGAGTGACTTGGTTAGAAAAGACAAATGAGATAACTAAATTAAAAACACATGGAGATTGCAGGGTATGATGTAATTCTAACCATTCTGAATCAAAATACTAACGTTGTGTGAGTTTATTGATGCCCGCCTTCCTCTTAAACAACATTCAAGGTAAACAGGGGGTGGCTGCCACTGGGCATTTTAAGAGTCCTAAGAATAGCTGTCTTGTCTAACAAGCTGAGGCTTCAGGCCCAGCTCAGCCACTTTCTCATGAGAAATCATTTGATCTTTCTGACTTTGAGTGTTTCAAAATAAAATTACATTTTTGTGAGGTTATGGGCTGTTTTTCTTGATTTTTGTCAGGATTATCATAAAATGCACTAGCACAATCAACACTACCATTATTATTATTATTCAAACATTTAGACTATGACCAAAAATAAAATCTGAAACTCATAACTTAAGCAGCCAAAATTTCTAGGGAAATAGAAGTTTAGTCTGTGCCTGAGCAGCTTTTTAGACCTAGTTTTTTACATTTTTGAAACGAAATCAAAACTAAAACTTGTTTTTTAAGTTGGAGTCATTTCTTCTTTAAACACAAAATGCTATTACCTACATCAGTTTCTGTGCCTGGAAACCCTAGCTGCAGGGAGAGAAATCCCATCCCAAGGATGAGAGCTCCTGGGGCTTCGTGGTGGCCTTGCCTGGGGCTCTCTTCTACCCCCAAGAACCTGGCCATCTGGCCTCCACCTTCCAACCAGTTGCCAGGGCATCACAGCTGGGTACTTAAGCCCAGGTCTTTGGCAACACTGGCTGACAGCTCACTCAGGAAAGATGCAGTTGGGGTTGGGGGGTGTCCTGCCGCTCCCATCACTTGACCTGGGTGTAGCTGCTCTGCTATGCTTCGCTGCAGTTTTCTGGAGCTTGGATGGCTGGAAGCAGTCTTCCCAGCTAACCCTGCATGCAAACCCCCACTTCTTCTGTAGCCAAGTTCTCTTCTGCCTCTGCCTGGACCTGGGCTTGTAACCAGCACTGAAGTCAGCTGGACCTGGATGCTCCCACAAATCTATATGGCTGGCTCCGAGGACCAGGGTCCTGGGAAAGGGAGTGAGGTCGAGGGGAGTGACTAATGAAAAAGGAAAGATCAGGACAAGCTCAGCTTCCTCTAGCCAAGAAGAACCTAATCTGATTAGAACTGAAGGGATGGGCTCCTGAATAAAACTTGCACCAGATGTAGATGGTTTCTATCCGATCTCTATATCTCAGGGTACTTTAGAGCAGTTAATGATAATAGAGCCACATGGTGGGTAGATGGGGGTGCTGACCTGCCTGAGCAAGGGTTGGTAGAAAGGAAGAACATATCAGAATGAGACCCTAATTCTGGCTCTGACACTTATTGACTGCGTAACTTTAAATATATCAATTCCCCTCAGTTTGTTTATCTGTAAAATAAGCATCTGACAGATCAGAGGTTTTTAATCTTGTGGACCAACAAGATATTGTTGATGTGGATCAACAATATGAGCCTATGAGCCTGCTGAAATGGGGTTCCAAACTTCCCCTGATTATCATTCTCCATGTAAATAAATGCAGTCCAAATAGTCTAGCTGAATCCATTGTATAACCATTTGGGACATTTTCCCATCCCACTCAAACACACATCTCAATGTTTCTTAATCTAGGTGGGGCCTTTTCCACTTACAAAATTTCATCCTATATTGTTCAGCCAGCTTGAGCATCTCTTGTCTGCATCCAAGCTCCAAGAGGCAACTATAGGGTATCATCAAGGATAGAAACCTAAGGTCAGTATTAAGTTACTGTAGGAACTGCAGAGAATTCCAATAAAATTACACAGTTTGAGAAGAATCTGGTTCGTGTCGTCACAAATATATGGTTCCTGCTGAGATAAGCGGTGACCATGGAATTCCTATTTGGGAAACAAAATGTTCCTTGCAGACAATTTAGCCATTCCTGCCTCAGAGAAAGTCTAAACTAAATAACCACCCACAAAAAAGCAATATAAATAAGATGGTAATATCACTTGCTTAATCCAGTGCAGGACCCTTCCAAACCCAGGCCAGTTAGCACTTGCTTAAAGTAAGCACCATTTCTCAAGAGAAAAATGGGTCATGCTGATGTAACAGGATAGAATGAAGGCAGTCAGTCGTTTGGGTCACACGGTGACACTGGATGGGGGGCAAGGGAAGAGATAGCCCCAGAGGCTGCCTGGTAAAAATATCCACACTGAGGTCAAGAGGTAAAGAGGGCAGGTACCCTGGACTAACCCACTTGGCTTCTTTCAGAAGTTACTGGCAACGAGCTGAGGAAACTGCGAGACGAGGAGTTCTTGATATTCCTCCATTGTCAAAATTCTTGCTTTTGGTGATGAAACAAATTGCCAAGAAAGCACCGAACCTCTCTCTGCACTGGACCAGAGAAATTAGCACCCCCCCCCAGGGGAAACAGGCTTGGGATGCCCTGAATGTGGGTTCCTTCCTTCCTTCCTTCCTTCATTCCAGAAAGACCCCGTGAGTGCCCACTACCTGCCAGGACAATCCAGGCAAGGAGATCACAGAGACAAGAAACTCAGAGTCCAGGAATCTGAAAAGAGGACAGACCCCTCTATAGCCCTAGAATAAAGGCAGATCATCTCCTGAAAAGTCAGTGAAGAAACTGAAAAGCAGCCACTGGTCTTTGTGGAATGGAGACTTTAAAAATAAATAAGAGGCTGGCCCTCGGTCTGCCTGGCAGTCATCAACCCTGATCATCAGCTGGCAACAATGAAGAAAAGCAAGCTAGTTTCGCTTTTTTTTTTTTTTTTATTGCCAACATGAAACACAAGCAGGAAAAAAGTTTACCACAAAAGCACCCAAAAATCCTGTCTTCAAAACACAACGGGTCTGTGCTGTGATAAACTAGGCCACAGCTCCCTTGAAAGCTGAATGTACCAAGGAACAAAATGCTTCCCATGTGCTCTTACCCCAGAGACACAGGCCTGGTGTAGTTAAAGAGTGAGAGCGCAGAGGAAGTGGGCAAAGAACTGCAGGTCATAAATAGCTAATATGTACTGGGGGCTGATTATGTGTCTGGTGCTGTTCTATACAATTTATATATACTTAAGCCTCACAATAACCCTATAGAATGGGCTCTGTTATTTGACTCAGTTTGCAGCAGACACATAAAGGTTAGGTAAGATGCCCAAGGTCACAGTTAGTCAAAGGCAGAACCTTGAATTGAACTGAGCCTGTGCAGAGAGCCCTAGGAGCCTAGCTTTCCCTGAAGCTCCAAGTGTGGTCAGGCCAGGAGGTATTTGTACTTCTCAGCAGTCTAACCTATTAATAGGACAGGAGCACGGGACCATATTTTGGAGGGGGGTGCGGTGAGGCTCCAGTATCACTGCAGATGGTGACTACAGCCATGATATTAAAAGATTCTTGCTCCTTGGAAGAAGAGCTATGACCAACCTAGTTCAGTTCAGTTCAGTCGCTCAGTCGTGTCNTAACAATTTATTTTTAAATACTAGAAAGTACAGTCATTCATTTCAACCAAGGAAACTAGCAAACTGTGTGAGTACAATTGTACAGTGATTTGAGGAGCTATTGACTGTAATATGGCCAAGAATGCTTCTAGGAACATAAGTCTCACCAGAGTCCAAACAATGGCTAAATCCCATGGTGGGGTATAAGAGTTCACTCTGGACTGAGCGTATGTATAGTACACACAGCAGAAAAATTTGTTACTTAGCATTTTCACAAATGCTTTAGAACCGGGAACAACTGTTTAGAACAATTTACAAGCCCTAAATACCTCCAAATCCAACTACTCATTTCATGCTTGAAATGGTTCAATGAAATGAGACGTGAGGATCCTTTCACCTTAATAGTCTATGATTCACTAATAAAGTATGCTCTTTTTTTACAGATATTTTCAGCACTCAATAATCTACACTGCTATCTGCTTGATACTCAGTTAAAATTTAATCAGTGAATTCTGAGACTTACCTCAACATTCAAAAAATTAAGATTATGACATCTGGTTCCATCACTTCATGACAAATAGATGGGAGAAAAAATGGAAACAGTGACAGACTTTGTTTTCTTGGGCTCCAAAATCACTGTGGATGGTGACTGCAGTCATGAAGTTAAAAGATGCTTGCTCCTTGGAAGGAAAGCTATGACCAACCTAGACAGTGTATTAAAAAGCAGAGACATCACTTTGCCAACAAAGGTCTGTATAGTCAAAGCTATGGTTTTTCCAGTAGCCATGTACGGATGTGAGAGCTGGACCATAGAGAAAGCTGAGCACTGAAGGATTAACGCTTTCAAATTGTGCCAGAGAAGACTTGGACAGCAAGATCAAATCAGTCAATCTTAAAGGAAAACAACCCTGAATATTCATTGGAAGGACTGATGCTGAAGCTGAAACTCCAATACTTTAGCCACCTGATGCGAAGAGCTGATTCATTGGAAAAGACCCTGATGTTGGCAAAGACTGAAGGCAGAAGGAGAATGGAGAGACAGAAGATAAGATAGTTGAATCTATCTTATAGATAGACCTTATAGATATAGAAATATCTATCGTATAGATAGTTGGCATCACTGATTCAATAGACATGAGTCTGAGCAAACTCTGGGAGACAATGATGGACAGGAAAGCCTGGTGTGCTGCAGTTCATGGGGTCACAAAGAGTCAGACATGACTGAGTGACGGAACAATAACAGCAAAACCTGATGCAGAAAAATCAGGAGTTCACTGCTGAGTCAACGGCTTGAACATAGATGGGTAGCATTCACCCTCCAACATGAAAAAGAGTTCTCCTGGACATTTCTTGGGTTTTGTGTTTCAAACACGAGAATCAGTAGTTCACACTTTAAGGTGACCTCTTATATATGTTCATAGCACATTATTTTATGCCTAACTATAGACATACGAAATACTAGTAGTAGAGTAATAAAAATACAACAGATTTGGTATCAGACAGACCTGGGGGAAATTTCAAATCTGTAATTTCTTACTTGAATGCCTTGGACAAGTCATTTAACCTCTCTAAGCTTCAGCTTCCTCACCTGTAAAGTAAGGTGTTAATGCCAACCATATAGGGTTGCTCTGAAGACCAATGAAGTAATGTACAGAACATAACCCTAAATTTGGCTGAGAATGTGATACATACTCAACAAACACTGAAATGAAGCTAGAAAAGAAGTGTTCTTATCTTATGGAAAGCCACTGCAAGTAGATCAGGACTTACAAAGGTTATTCAGCAGCAACTACAAGGGTCTCTTGAAGTCTGAGGGGAAGGACTTCAACAGTCTGGTGGGTAACACAGACATCCATTCATTCCAGAAATATTTGTCAAGCACCACTACATGCCAGGAATACAGCGATGAGTAGGCAAACACTAATCAAATAACCATACAAAGGTCAGACTGAAACTGTGATAAGCACTCAAAAGAAAGGTTACTGACACCTGGAGGTTTTGTAATAGTGAGGAGTCTCAGAGGCATGGAGGAAGGGATGCTTGGCCTGAGATCTGAGGGCTGAATGAGTGGGTGCCCATTAGGAGAGAAGAGAGAAGGAAGAGAATTCCAGGCTGATGATTTTGGTGGAGTTGGAGATTTTGATTCCTGAAGGTTTTGAATGAAGTACTGAAGCAAGGGATAGAATATACTCCAAACATAATGCAAAATGATCAAAGGAGGTATTCTGAAACTAGTTGCATAATCCTTTTTTTAAACCCTTCACTCTCTCTGAAAATATAAACAGGTCAGAGTTATCGGAGATGAGGTGAGAGATTTTGGAGATAGCTGTCGCATGCCGTGAGCCCTGCCTCACTCCTTGTGGAAAAGCGTGTGGGTGGGGGGGTCCCTCCCCTCAAACTTAAGAAAGGAAGTTTCCCATCGCAACTTGGAAAGCTTCATCTGAGTCCCCACAGGGTTCAGGGAAGAGTGAGAACTGAGGTCTGATCCAGCTGAGTTGTCAGCTAGCTGCTCTGAGGTTGCCACTGCAGGGGGTCAGCCCATACTCCTGGGAAGATCCTGAGAAGCAGAGCCCAGACCAACCTAAGACTCCAGAGCTCAGGGACTGGACTGCCTGGCTCCAGGAGGAAGACGAAGGCACGACTGGGCCCAATTGAGTATGAGAGCCTTACTAGTCTCTCAGCACTTGCCATGAGAACCAGAAAAGATGTCATTTCATCAATACTATCTAAAGCTGTCTCATATAAGCCCAGCTATCTGAACATTAAGAAGGGTAAAATTACAACAAAGCACTCAGTCATCCCTGGGTAATGAGACAGGACTGTGATGATACAGCAAGAGATGCTAGAGACATTTTAAGGTTTAGGGGCAGTATTATTGTGATTTTGCTTTGTTTTTAAAACAGCTACCAACGAAGGGGTCTTATTTGTCAACACTACTAACTTCTTCTTCTTCTTTTTTTTTTGCATTTTATTTTATTTATTTTATTTTTTACTTTATTTTACTTTACAATACTGTATCGATTTTGCCATACATCGACATGAATCCACCACAGGTGTACACCAGCTCCTAATAACTTCTACACAGCAACCAACCAAGTCAAAGGAGACAGGAAAGATAACACAGCGAGGAAGATTCACAAATTACTCCTGCTTTTACAAAAACATCCAAATTGAAGTTGCATGCCACCTCTGTCCCTGAGGAAGATGTCTACACCTCAAGAACAGCTAATATGGATCTCTTTAATACTATGATGATAATATAGTATTAATTTATCATTTGCCATATGCCCAGCATTGTTAAGCTTTGGTGTGTGGTTCTTAAAAACGGTTTTTGTTAGGGAAAGATGGATGACTCTCCTGTCTGCTGCCTTTTACCCAGTGCTATTTTTGTTTTATGTCACACTTGTTATATTTTGGTACCCTCATGAGTCCTGCCTTCAAAGACAAGTTCTCTTGGCTCCTCTTCCTTCCCATTCTCCCCTGGAGCTCACGCCCAAGGCTGTGACCAAGAGCTCCATGCATCCACAGAGCAGACCCAGCTTTGCAGCCTCGCTGGTCAGGGTGTTCAGTTAGCTGCCACCCTGTGTTCTGGTGCAGACTTCAATACATTTGTTTATATTTGTAAGCAGAAATTTCCTCCAGATTACCTCTCATTAACTACACCCCTTAAACACACACACACAACCACACACCACCAACTATCTTCCATCTTTTCCTTGTCCAGGGAGATAATCCAATGCTCTATCCCATTGCTCAGAGCCCAGATTTGCTCGAATGGTAAGGAGGCTGCCTTCCACCCTCTGTCTCCTGAGTGTTTCACAAATTCTTCTTCCTTTATCCACCCCTTAAGTATGCTGGATTCCTGGGATTCATCTTTGTCCCAGTCTTCTTTCCATCTACATGCTTTCCTCCCTCTCCATGGTTTTGCTCACATCTCTTTGCTCACACCACCCAAACCTATGGCTCCAGGCAAGATCTCTCTACTGAGCACCAGGTTCTATACCACTGACTACTTCATCTCCAATGGTTCCCTTGATTTCTTAACTGGATTGTGAGGTCCTCAGAGATGAGAACCACGCCTCGTTCACCAGCATGTATCCCTCAAGGCTTGCACTTCAGGAAGCACTTAGTGTATTTTCACTGTGATGCAGAATTGAGTGAATAAATAAATGGATCCTATGCATGTCTATGTAATGAATATCAAATTAAGGTAAGAAGAAAAAAAAAGAGCCTCCAAAGGAATAGCCATGTGCTGCTTTGTCTTCTCACAAGATAGAATGTCCTGAAGAGCCTGTGGAGTGCTGTATTCCATAAGCTGAAACATATGTGCCAGAAAGTGGCATGGTCAAATACATCAGATAAACATGAGACTTTGAAAATGTCAGCAGGATTCTTTGATCCTCTAATATGCTAATGTGCAGTTCAAATGTCCAAAAGGTGATGCTTTTCAGCCTTTGTCAAATATGTTTGAGTGTACTTCTGTTTTGGTTTGTGTGTTTAATGTAAACCAGGTGTTCTGCACACTGAGACTCTGTCAATAATCAACTGAGGAAAATGAAGTCCTAGAACATCAGACCTTTATCTTGTACACTACTTATAAGAATGTAATTTTAAAAAACAACTTCAATTCAGTGGTAGTATTAAGGAATATTGGATTTTTTTGGTAAGAACAACTCAGCAGATCATGTAGACCACTTGGATTCAAAAGAGACTTTGGGCTTGGCCTGGTGTGGACCGCATCCCAGAGGGTTAGGGTGGAGACATGGATATGCTTTGGGGTCACATAGATTCTGTATCACTCAGGCCATCCCTGTTAACCCATTTGCTATACTGAAAGCCACTTTTGTCCTGCCTCCCCAAGCAGAGTCATCTTTGGGTTGCAAAGCCCACACACGCTGGCTCTAAACGGCTGTTCCTCTCTAGGGCCTTGGGGTGGACTCCGCACGCTATAGCAGCTGCAGGAAGTGCTGAGTGACATCACCTCCTGCTAAGCCAAGAAGCTTCCACAAGGTCAGGCCTGGAGCAGCCATGTATAGACAGAAAACACACAAATAACCCACATCTTCCCGCCCTGGGGAATGAGCTCACAGCTCGGGGGATCCCAGCTCTACACATGCCAGGTGATGTCAGGATTAGTGTCCCAGCGGTTCTGACATGCTGCAGGTGCTTCATTCATGGGACACTACCCAGTGTGTACCAGATGGCAGCGTGGGAGATGGAAGTCCAGCTCCAGACTTTCCCTTACTCTAAGTTATAAGGCCTTTGGGGGACAGACTCACCCATTTTCTTGGACTGGGTTCCATGGATGTTGGGCCAATCAGAATGGGAATAGGGTGGAGATGGAGAAGAGGTTCTCTAGAGATTTCTCTACAAATAAAAATTCCTGGCAACTGCCTTCCAATTCTATTGCCAACTGTTATTCTCCGGGTCATGGAAAATCCTGCATTGTTCATATAGGGGCTACAGCAGGAAGAGTTCAAGGAAAGCTGACTGGCTCACAGACAGGTGAGCAGAGTCATAGGGAACAAGAGAAATTTCCTGCAATGAGTTGGACATCCTGAAACACCTAACCTGGGCTTCCCCCTTCCCTACCCTGCCAAAGCCAAGAGGCAAAGAGAATTCAACATCAGCCTACATTTTAGTTCCATGAAAAAAAAAAGTTTCTCTACTGCTGTTTATGTTCAACTACTGTTCTGCTTGTCCTGATTCTGCCCTGCTTTCTCATCACAGGTAGGAAATGGGCATCAATAAAACAACAACAACAAAGAGGTCCTAGTTTGATGTCCATGTCTCAGTTCCCTATGACTTCCTCATCTTTTCAGAGCTAAGCCTTTTCTATGTAAGGGGGTGGTGTTTACCTGCCCGATGGGATGAAGTCCCCAGGGACCCCACAGGGCACCACGGAAAGACGTCCCCTTCAAAGGAAGAAGTCCCTTCACACCTTGAATGTCTACACCTAATCTAATGACTAAAGCAGATGGAGGGGGCTTATCAAGGAAATGAAGGAAACAGGAAGGGAGACAAAGAAATAAGGTGTAAAGAGGAGGGAGGGGGGAAGAAAGGAAAAGAGGGAGAAAAAAGAGTAGGAAAGGAGAAGAAGAAAACTGGGGCTGATCAGAAGCCCTTCCGATTTTATAAATAAATCATGGAAACAATGAAACCTGACTCTTCTGAAAATAGAAGAGTGAAAAAGCCTCCCTGCCTTCCCTGTGATCTGTGTCCTGGTTCAGGAAGCCTAAAAACTGAGGAGAGTTGGGCGACCATTCAAGCTCCAGCCCAAAGTCCTGATGGTCTGCATGTTGGAGGCTGCACTCCAAGTGGGGCTGCTTGAAGGACCCTCTCCCCTGGAGGGTCCACCACTGCTGGTCAGGAATGGCCCTCAGGAAGCTGGTTCATAGCAAGGTCATTCCTTTCAGAATTTAATGAGCAATCCGAGGGTCAGACACAACTGAGCGACTTCACTTTCACTTTTCACTTTTATCCATTGGAGAAGGAAATGGCAACCCACTCCAGTGTTCTTGCCTGGAGAATCCCAGGGACGGGGGAGCCTGGTGGGCTACCATCTATGGGGTTGCACAGAATCGGACACAACTGAAATGACTTAGCAGCAGCAGCCTCAGAAGTATGGAGGGGGAAACCCAAGGTGTGAACCCTGACTCCAAAAATAATATGCCAGAATTTTACTTTTCTTCATGTCCTTCAGGAAACAGCAGTGGAAAGTAACCTCCAAATGAAGGCTCCTGCACGTGAGGGATCCAGGGCAAAGGGAAATGCTTGGACCCAAACAAAAGACCTACTCTACTTAAGGTCAATAGCCACTTATGGCAAAGTGGGAAGATCCAGAGTGAGAATCGGAATGCCTCATCCTCAACCCATGCAGGGCCAGCGTTGTCTTCATCTATCAGTAACACATTTCAGTTCAGTCACTCAGTCGTGCCCGATTCTTTGGACTGCAGCACACCAGGCTTCCCTGTCCATCACCAACTCCCAGAGCTTACTCAAACTCATGTCCATCGAATTGGTGATGCCATCCAACCATCTCATCCTCTGTCTCCCCCTTCTCTTCCTGCCTTCAGTCTTTCCCAGCATCGGGGTCTTTTCCAAGGAGTCATTTCTTCACATCTGGTGGCCAAAGTATTGGAGTATCAGCTTAACCATCAGTCCTTCCAATGAATATTCAGGACTGATTTCCTTTAGGATGGACTGGTTGGATCTTCTTGCAGTCCAAGGGACTCTCAAGAGTCTTCTCCAATACCACAGTTTAAAAGCATCAATTCTTTGGTGCTCAGCTTTCTTTATAGTCCAATTCTCACATCCATACATGACTACTGGAAAAGCCACAGCTTTGACTAGATGAACATTTGTTGGCAATAATGTCTGCTTTTTAACATGCTGTCTAGGTTGGTCACAGCTTTTCTTCCAAGGAGTAAGCGTCTTTTAATTTCATGGTTGCAGTCACCATCTGCAGTGATTTTGGAGCCAAAAAAATCTCTCTTTCCATTGTTTCCCCATCTATTTGCCATAAAGTGATGGGACCAGATGTTATGATCTTAGTTTTTTGAATATTGAGTTTTAGTTTTCTGAATGTTTGGTACACATCTACTAGAATGAAATGTCACTACACATCTGCTAGAATGGCTTACAATTAAAAGATTACTCATACCAATGGAGGGATCAAGTTAGCTGAGTCCAAGATATGGAGTTCACCTCCCCAGCATGAACATATCAAAGTTACGACTACTTATGGAACAATTCTCACTGGAAACTGGCAGAGGGTTCCTATACGACCAAGGTTATAAGGAAGATACATATGAAACTGGGTAGAAAAGAAAGAAAAGTGATCAGGTTAGATCCAGTGCCCCAGGAGGGGAGAGAGATGACAGGGACTGACACCTGCCCTGGGAAATGAGCAGTTGGAGTCACAGATGGGGCTTCCCAGTCCTGGGGTCCCACAGAGAGGAGACAAGCCCCTTTGGCTGGTTGTAGGACCACTGGGATGAACTAGAGAGGGCCAGGGGAGTCCTGGACTCTGCTAAGGAGAAGTGCACGTGCAGCAGCTAACCCCACGGCAGGGGGGGAGACTCTGTCCTGGCGGCTGCCAGGTTTCCTGTGAACAGCTCTCTGTGCACCCAGCCCGAGCTGAGCGAGCTTTTGGCACCACTCGCTCCATAGCACAGTGTGGCACTGGATCCAGGGCACCCGTGCCTAAGGGAGAGACTCGAGTCGGGGTGCAGAGACGACCCAGCCCTGAGGGAAAGCCTGGGTGCACAGCGGTGGCCACTGCTGGTGCTTTCTCAGACAGTGCCTCAGAAGCCATCCAGATCTCTGATGGCGGCCTCTGTGCCGTAGCTGGCCTCCCGACACAGGCTGAGTGTCCATGCCGGCCCCCGCCAGCCCTGAGGGGCAGCTCCACAACAAGGCAGAGGAGGCAGGGGGCAGCGATCTGCTGTGAGGGTTAAAGGGGACTTGTAGCCGAGGCTGTGTCTGCGTGGGGCCCTGGACGCCTACACGGGTAGCGCATCGGATCTCTGTCTACACACGGGCCCTATTTGCATCAGCACTCCATTCCTCTGAGGCAAAGATCCTGGTGCAAGGAAAGGCAAAACACACACTTAGAGGGAACAGAGCCAGCTTGGACTCAACCCTCAGCGACTCTGCTCAAACACCTTGGAGTCAGACCACCCCAACCCTAAGAGGGAAGGACAGCCACTGAGCATAATGGAGGTCGCACCTCACTCCTGGTGCAGGCTCTAGCCTCTCCATCTCCTACCAAGGCAATGGCTAAGAGTGCACACCCAAGGCAGTGGACACAGGCAGTCCATACAGGGGCATTGCCACATGAGAACATACCTTTACCACAATAGAAAACTAAATTCATATGAGCAGAGAAAGTTAAGCAAAATAAAATGGCAAAATACCACTCTCAACTGAAAAAGAGAAAAGTTTTGCGAAAAAATATTAAAATAGAAATAATTTACCAGATTAAAAAATTCAAAACATTGGTAAAATAATAAAAATGTTAACTGAATTAGGGAAAAGGATTGCTACAAACTGAATATTTTAACAAGTAGTTGGAAAATACAAGAAAAGATCCAATCAGCAATGAATGATGCAATAGCTGAAATAATAACATATCAGAAAGAATAAATAGCAGACTGATACAGAAGAATGCATAAGTGATCTGGAAGATAGAATAATGGAAATCACCCAACCAGAACAGCAAAAAGAAAAACTAAAAAAGTAAAAGCAATTTAAGAGACAGCTAGAATAATCTTCACATACCAACATACCCAGGCATACCAACATTCGTATTATGGGGATCCCAGAAGGAGAAGTGAAAAAGGAGATTACAAATGTATCTGAGAAAATGATGGCTGAAAAATTCCCTAACCTAGAGAAGGAAATAAATATCCAGGAACAGGAAGTACACAGGCTCTTAAACAAGACAAACCCAGACCGATCCACCCCAAGACATATTATAATTAAAATGGCAAAAGTTAAATACTAAGAGAAAATTCTAAAGACAGCAAGAGAAAAATGAAGAGTTGTATACCAGGGAGTCCCCATAAGATTATCTGCTGATTTCTCTGCAGAAACTTTGCAGGCCACAAGGGAATATCACACATATTTAAAGTGCTAGAAAGAAAAACCCTGTAACCTAGGATACTACTCAGACAAGCAAAAACTAAAGTAGTTACTTTATCAATGCTAAACTTGCTCTTAAAGAAATGGTGAAGGGTCTCCTCTAAGTGGAAAAGAAGGCAGAAGCTATAAGAAAGGGAAAATCCTACTAGGAAAGGCAAATGTATAGTGAGGACTGAGGACAAACCATTTAATAAACCAGTACATAGATTAAAAGAAAAAACTGTAAAAGCAACTATAACTACAAGAGGTAAGACATAAATATGCCAATGTAAAATATGACATCAAAAACACAAAATGAGTGGAGTAAAAACTGTAGATCTTTTAGAATGTGTTTGAACTTAAATGACTACTAGTTTAAAACAAATAGATATAATTATAGGTCAACACATATAAACCCCATGGTAACCACAGATGAAAAGTGGTACAATAAATACACAAAAAATAAAACTAAAAAGAAAGAAACATAAGCATACTACTAAGGAGAACCATCAAACCACAAAGACTCAAAAGGAAGAAGAAATGAATGCAGAAGACCTATAAAAATGACTGGAAAACAATTAATAAAATGTAATTATTTTAAATGTCAAGGAACAAAACACTCTGATCAAAAGACATGAGGTGGCTGATTGGATAAGCAAAAGGACCCTTCAATAGGTTACCTATCAGAGACTCACTTCAGGGCTAAAGACACATACAGACTGAAAGTGAAGAAATAAAAGATATTTCATGTAAATGGAAATAACAAGAAATCAGGGTAGCAATACTCATATCAGACAAAATGAACTTTAAAACAAAGCCTATAACCAAAGACAAAGACAAAGAACAGCATTATATAATGATAAATGAGAATAATATAGTACCTTAGTTTGTTCTTTCTTGCATAGCAACCTCTGGGCTTTACACAGCAGTTCAGATTCACTGTTGCAGGCAGTTTCTTTTATGTTGCATCTCATATTCGACTCAAGAAACTATGACCCATCCTGAAGATGGGAAATATACTGTGTGAGAATCTCTTTAGTCATAAGGATAAACCACGCTATATTTGGTTTTCATCATAGGTACTGACTTCAGAATTCTCACGTAAGATGAAATTCCGCTATATCTTTTCTAATTTTCAGAACAAATCCATGAAATGGTTGAGGCACGTATTATTATCTACATTTGACCGATGAGGAAACAGAGCCTGAATGATGTTGTGATTTGCTAATAAGGAACTGCTTCATTCCAAGAACCCATGCCTTCAGACAGCAAGTGTAGGACTCCTTGAACCGTACCACCACCTCAACATACTACCATTTTGCTCACAGACAAAAACATTACTTATGGCCTAGATTTGCCTCACAACAACTCTAAGTTATTTTCACAGTGCAAGCAGAAATCCCTGCCAGTTAAGTCCTAACTCTTCCTTAATATTGTCTATCCTCTTAATTAAAAAGAAAATGCTAAACCAAACATGGTAGCCTTGTGACTCTTACCTGCCAACCATAATCAAAATTTATTTTAATTCACCACCAAGATGTCAGTTATCCAACCTTTGGGGAAAAGGGAACTGATGAAGCAGCTAAATTATGACGACATGATTCTACAAACAGAGGAACCAACATCCTGGGAGGGTTCAATGCCCAGAGGCAAAGAGAAGGGTCTAAAACACATCTTAACCTATCATGTTATGGCACTCCTTGGACATCAATATACATTCTGCCATATGGACACATTCTAGCTGAAGCCCCTAATAAGGGCTGATGGATTTCAAATAGGGCATAGAGATTAACCTCTCTTTTAGGCCTTTTAAAGAAAACATTTCTGCATGGGGAGGTGGAGAAATTGGATACAATCACCTCCAAGGATAATTTTCACTCTAAAACTCTAAAAAACTGTCCCCAATCCATTTACCAATGCATGATTGCCTCCAAAACTCATGTTGCAAATGGTGGGAAAAGTGAGAGGGACTCTAGCTACTGTCCATATCTCCACTGATGAGGCCTCAGCCTCAAACAGATCCATATTTAACAAGTGCCACTATCTCAAGTGTGACAACTAGGATGGAAACCATTCCCTCTCTGACACAGATGAGAAGCCCAGAGACCATTACCCAGAAGCTAGGAAATATGCTCTAAGGGTCATATTTTCTATAGGGACCTATTTCCTATCTTAAATGAGATTTCATCCTATAAGAAAACACAGGAGTTCAGCAGGATCAGTTCACGCACAGCTTCACAAATGTCATAGCAATCTCAGTTACTCTGAACTGAGGCTGGAAAGTTCCATGAGCTCCAGTGTTTGGGGCTGCAATGCTTATGCTCATCCACCCTTTCACTGAACTCAACTGCAACATAGAAAGAGGCTTTAAGAATTAGGGGAAATCAGAGTACCTGAGGAGAAGGCAATGGCACCCCATTCCAGTACTCTTGCCTGGAAAATCTCATGGATGGAGGAGCCTGGTAGGCTGCAGTCCATGGGGTCGCTAAGAGTCAGACATGACTGAGCAATTTCACTTTCACTTTTCACTTTCATGCATTGGAGGAAATGGCAACCCACTCCAGTGTTCTTGCCTGGAGAATCCCAGGGACGGGGGAGCCTGGTGGGCTGTCATCTACGGGGTCGCACAGAGTCGGACACGACTGAAGNATGGTTGAGGCACGTATTATTATCTACATTTGACCGATGAGGAAACAGAGCCTGAATGATGTTGTGATTTGCTAATAAGGAACTGCTTCATTCCAAGAACCCATGCCTTCAGACAGCAAGTGTAGGACTCCTTGAACCGTACCACCACCTCAACATACTACCATTTTGCTCACAGACAAAAACATTACTTATGGCCTAGATTTGCCTCACAACAACTCTAAGTTATTTTCACAGTGCAAGCAGAAATCCCTGCCAGTTAAGTCCTAACTCTTCCTTAATATTGTCTATCCTCTTAATTAAAAAGAAAATGCTAAACCAAACATGGTAGCCTTGTGACTCTTACCTGCCAACCATAATCAAAATTTATTTTAATTCACCACCAAGATGTCAGTTATCCAACCTTTGGGGAAAAGGGAACTGATGAAGCAGCTAAATTATGACGACATGATTCTACAAACAGAGGAACCAACATCCTGGGAGGGTTCAATGCCCAGAGGCAAAGAGAAGGGTCTAAAACACATCTTAACCTATCATGTTATGGCACTCCTTGGACATCAATATACATTCTGCCATATGGACACATTCTAGCTGAAGCCCCTAATAAGGGCTGATGGATTTCAAATAGGGCATAGAGATTAACCTCTCTTTTAGGCCTTTTAAAGAAAACATTTCTGCATGGGGAGGTGGAGAAATTGGATACAATCACCTCCAAGGATAATTTTCACTCTAAAACTCTAAAAAACTGTCCCCAATCCATTTACCAATGCATGATTGCCTCCAAAACTCATGTTGCAAATGGTGGGAAAAGTGAGAGGGACTCTAGCTACTGTCCATATCTCCACTGATGAGGCCTCAGCCTCAAACAGATCCATATTTAACAAGTGCCACTATCTCAAGTGTGACAACTAGGATGGAAACCATTCCCTCTCTGACACAGATGAGAAGCCCAGAGACCATTACCCAGAAGCTAGGAAATATGCTCTAAGGGTCATATTTTCTATAGGGACCTATTTCCTATCTTAAATGAGATTTCATCCTATAAGAAAACACAGGAGTTCAGCAGGATCAGTTCACGCACAGCTTCACAAATGTCATAGCAATCTCAGTTACTCTGAACTGAGGCTGGAAAGTTCCATGAGCTCCAGTGTTTGGGGCTGCAATGCTTATGCTCATCCACCCTTTCACTGAACTCAACTGCAACATAGAAAGAGGCTTTAAGAATTAGGGGAAATCAGAGTACCTGAGGAGAAGGCAATGGCACCCCATTCCAGTACTCTTGCCTGGAAAATCTCATGGATGGAGGAGCCTGGTAGGCTGCAGTCCATGGGGTCGCTAAGAGTCAGACATGACTGAGCAATTTCACTTTCACTTTTCACTTTCATGCATTGGAGGAAATGGCAACCCACTCCAGTGTTCTTGCCTGGAGAATCCCAGGGACGGGGGAGCCTGGTGGGCTGTCATCTACGGGGTCGCACAGAGTCGGACACGACTGAAGTGACTTAGCAGCATCAGAGTACCTGAGCTTACCTATGTCATCGGTCAGAAATGTGATAAGATGTGCTGATTAAGAGAACATGGAATGCTAATTTCCCTTGTTGGCTCAGGAACACTATGCCACAGACAGTTTGGGCACTTAATCACTCAGTCGTGTCTGACTCTGCAACCCCATGGACTGTAGTCCACCAGGCTCCTCTGTCCTTGGGATTTCCCAGGCAAGAATACTGGAGTGGGTTGTTATTTCCTCCTCCAGGGGATCTTTCCGATCCAGAGATCAAAATGCATCTCCTACACTGGTAGGCGAGTTCTTTACCACTGAGCCACTTGGGAAGCCCAGACTCTTGTCCAGTAGGTGCCAGGCCTGATTATGTGGCTTTTATTTGGCTGAATTATTGTCTTTTTAAATCAAGGAATCCTTCCACCTATACCTCCAATTTCCTCCCTTCTGTCTGGCAGTGAACCAGGAGCATAACAAACAGGCCACTAACACTCTACAGATGGAAGAACCTCAGGAAAGTAAACAAATTTCCTTCTCCAATTGCATTGCTTTCCTGGAGGGGGGAACATAAGAGAGGAAGACTCAAAACTAAACTCAGAAATTTCCCAACAATACTTAATCTCAGCAGTTCCTGCCAAAGATGACTGGCTTTAAAAATGCTTTTTGGGCTTGAGCGTGGGATAGCTCGAAGGCAATCCCACTCCATGCAGAGCTGCTATTGCGTTTTTTCAGCTGTTTTCCAGCTGCCTGGAAGGGGCAGGGAGTAATGCACAGAGCACCCACTCGCCTGGGCCAGGTGGGAGGAGCAGAGAGAAGAAGAAGTATTGTTCCTTACTCAAACGAGCTTTAAAAAACGAAAACCTTTCCCTAGGGTGTAGGCTGCTGCTAGATTTCTCTCAGAGCCTTGGATGCAGACACGTTGTGGATGGGTCTCTGAATAGGGGTGATTAGCAGCAGGTTTCAACTACTGGAGGCCCTGCATCACTGAGAACCCCAATCACTGGCAAAAGTAGTTCAAGCTCAGCTACATTTGACCAAATGCACTGCCATCTCCAAAGCCTAACACATTCTGTACATGGAGAAAGTGAAGTCCAGACAGCACAGTGACTACCCGAAGCGTCGCTTGCAACATCAGTCCTAGAGCCAAGACAAGATCCCCTGCCTTCTAGGCCACCAAGACAAACTGACTCTTGAGCATCTCATCCCAGAAACAAATTGAGAGGGAGAATATTCTATGCAGGACTTCTTGGTATTTGAGAGGTAAACTGGCCCATGATCCATTCCTATTATCCACTGTCAAATCATTTGTCATTTGCTAAGGCACAAATGTGAACATGCCCCCTGCACAGGGGGATAGCAAAATGGGGTCTAGGTGGAGAATGAAAGGATCTTACCAGAGCAGCCTCCCTTAAGAGCAGGGAAGGCTGCTGCTCTCCATCTCTCCTAACCTGGTAAACTGCCCTGTAAATGCAGCAGTCAGGAGTTCATAGCTGTTTAAGAGCTACTGGGTGAAATATTTTTATTGAATTTCATTATACTCTAGCTAAGAGTTCACTTCTTCCTCAAGTCTGGATCTGGCCTAGACTGACTTGCCACCCAGAATGTAGGAGAGCTGGCAAGTATTTTTCTGCAGTGTATCCTGCAAGCCAACCAGCAGCTGAATTCCTATCTGGGCATCCACCTATTGCCAGTGGGCAGCAGTGATGGGTAGCTACCTCTTCTGGGGCTATGCTCTTCTTTGTCTAACTTCATCTATCAGGTATCTCACAATACTACTTAAAATAAGGTATAGCTGGCAGCATTATCAAATAAAGATGGCAAATAAACTCAAGAATCGCATATGTTTCTTCCATTTAATTTAGATCCCGAAGGTCTTAAGAAATTTTTTGTAATAGAAGGTGCATTTGGATTGTGAAAGGACAATTTATAAGTTCATGCCATCAGTATACTTATTTCTGATTCCCTGAGCCTCAAATACCTGGAAAACTTGGGCTCCCTTAGAAAATTCAGCATAGCATGGCCTAAGTGCTTAGACTTTGTCTCATAAGAAAATTCCTGGGACTTCCCTTATGGTCCAGTGGCTAAGCTTCTGCACTCCCAGTGCAGGGTCCCGAGTTCAATTCCAGGTCAGGGAACTAGATCCCTTATGCTTCAACTAAAGATCCTTCATGCCTCAAGGAAGATGAAAGACCCCGTGTCCACAATGAAGATGATGCAGCCAAATAAATACATAAAAATAATAAATGTTTAAAAAAGAAAATTCCTCATTGGATAATATTATTCAAATATGATTCTGGTCACAATGGTAGAAAACAAACAATAAAAGAACCACTTATAAATTCTCTTTGTGAGAGACATGAGTTTACTACCTTGAAAGAAATAACATTTTTGCTGCATTGAAAAATCAGGATTGGGAGCTCATATACACCCGTGGCAGATTCATGTCAATGTATAGCAAAACCAATACAGTATTGTAAAGTAAAATAAAATNTTCTCTTTGTGAGAGACATGAGTTTACTACCTTGAAAGAAATAACATTTTTGCTGCATTGAAAAATCAGGATTGGGAGCTCATATACACCCGTGGCAGATTCATGTCAATGTATAGCAAAACCAATACAGTATTGTAAAGTAAAATAAAATTAAATTAAAATTTAAAAAAAGAAAAAAAAAACAGGCTTTCAGAAAAATATCTGCTGTTTCAAGTTCTTTTAAATGGGTCCAATATTTTCCTCTAGGTCTGTTTCTATGTCTAAGTGAAAAGATATTTCATATTCATGGGGCAGTGAATGTGACAACTTGAATGCTAAGTTAGGAAGAAAGAAATTTTATTATTAAAGAGGAGAGGCACATGATTTTTTAATGTTTTTGATTAATGTTTATACATGTTTAGAAGCAAAATAAAATGGTCTTGCAATTGGATTCCAGGGCCCACACACATAACCCTTCCACCTAGCTCACACGGGTCACATATCAGGTTGCTCTCTAGAAGTTACTGTCTATCCCTGATTACTCTTTCTCATCAAAGGAGACTATTATTTCAGACTTTTTATCAACAGTAACAAATAATGACTGTGCTCCTGACGTGTGTGCAGGACATGTGCCAGACCCTGTGGTACAGAGGTAAGAAGACAGTTCTAAGGGCCATGCAGTCTATGGAAAGTGTGAAAGGGAAAGTGTTAGTTGCTCAGTCATGCCTGATTCTGTGCAAGCCCATGGACTGTAGCCCACCAGGCTCCTCTGTTCATGAGATTCTCCAGGCAAGAATACTGGATTGGTAGCCATTCCCATCTCCAGGGAATCTTCCCTATCCAGGGATTGAACCTGGGTCCTCTCGCATTGCAGGCAGATTCTTTACCATTTGAGCCTAACAGCTATCCAAATAGACAACTTAGAGCACAGCACAAGGCAGTCTAAGCCAAAGGCACGTGCAAGGCACAGGCAGAGATCCTCCAAAGAGGCCTGAGGTCCCTGGAAGGGGGTCTGGAGGAAGCCTTTGTGACCTTAAAAAGAAAGAGGCGCTGATGAAACCCAGCAGAGGGGGGTTCTGGTTGAGGTGATGGTTTGAAGATTTGAACAAAGGTGGTGGTTAGAATACACAGTGTAATTTGAGGAAATAATGTAGACCATTCATCAGGATTAGTGGATTTGCAGAGGACAGACCTGGAAAGTGAAGATACAGAGGCCAGGGAAGACACAAACTGTAGACGTTGTCAAAGCCAGGCTTGTGTGCACCAAGTCTAAACCAGAGGCTACCTTGTTAAATTTCCATCAACCTTCTAAAGTTTAAGTTGCTCAGTAGTGTCTGACTCTTTGCGATCCCATGGACTATACAGTCCATGCAATTCTCCAGGCCATAATACTGGAGTGGGTAGCCTTTCCCTTCTCCAGGGGATCTTCCCAACCCCGGGATCGAACCCAGGTTTCCCTCATTGCAGGCGGATTTTTTACCAGCTGAGCCACAAGGGAAGACCTTCTAAAAGATAACATTAAGTCGGGAAACCTTAGTGGACTGTTTCACTTCTTTGGTTTTATGCTTACTGCTAATATTTTTTTTGGCCATGTGACACGTGGGATATTTGTTCCCCAAACAGGGATCAAACCCACATCCCCTGCATTGAAAGGACAGGTCTTAACCACTGCACTGCCAGTGAAGGCCCTGTTGCTGGTATTTTTACTGCCTGTAGGTTTTACCCTAGGTTCCTACCACGTGAGCTTGATATGGTCAGCAACGACAGAAAAATAGAAAGATTACAAGTTGTATAGCTGCTATTGAAGAATAGAAGAGGAATTAGAAAGGCTTAATCACATGACAAAGCAAGAACACAACTCCCACAAATAGGTAAATCAGAGAAACAGTAACTGAATACTTTTCTAGACCACATGAGGCACGGATCCCATATTGGCTCTATTTTAAGTTGGTATTTTTTTTTCTGATAATCTGCTCTTTTAACTGGTCATTTTATTCTGATCCTGAGAGAAATATTTAGTGGATTAAGCACCTGCCTTTTGGGTGTGGAAATAGCTTGCTTATATTCCCAGAGAATTTTATAATTTGCAAAATGCTTCGGTGTGTCCCTTTGACCAGCTCTACAGGCTCACGGGGTAGCCAGGACAGAGGCATTGTTATCACCCCCGTTTTACAGACAGAACATACTTTACTTACTAACCTACTCTGTGACACAGGGCTAACCACTTGACATCTGGGACTTCATCCCAGCATCAGGAAAATCAAGGGGGCACATGATTGCTTAGATGTCATCTGATGCCAAATTTGCTTTTCTGAGTTTCCACCCTGTCCTTTTGACTCAAGAGTCTCTATCCACTGTTTTAGTGTTACTTCCTCCATCAGCAAGATTCAGGAGGAACGTTTTGAAAACTCAAGAAGCCACAGAAGCACTGTGAAGAGAAACAGTTAAGTTCAGCTCCTGTGGAAGCAGGTGGCCAAGCAGAATGAGCTCCACCTTGGATATACCTGGAGTGGCCCAGTCATCACACCAGCATCAGGCAGGCATCCCTGGGCAGAGAGTTTTCAAAGTTCACATTTCAGTATTTCCCTGGCTTTGATAAAGGCCTGAGCACCCTTTATGATGGGGAGGGTGATGTGGGCCACATTGTCACTTAGTATCCCTCTGGTTGGCTGCTAAAACCTGGAGAAGCATTGCTTTGGACCTGAGATCAAACTACTGAGGCCTGTGGTTCTGCCAGCCTGGTTAAGAAATATAAGAGCATGGATCTGATTAAGGCAGAACTTGGATTAAGTGGAAATCATTCTAAGCCAAAACAATGATAAATAAATTTTTTCATAGAGAGGCCTGGTCCTTCCTAGTCCATCCTAAATTACTTTGCTCAACACATATGAATAGCATCAATCTCCAGCTCATCCCAGCCCTCAAAGTTTCCAAGGAGATCTACTAATGAGTGTCAACACCCAGTACTGACAGAGAATCAATGACTAGAATTTGGAGGACTGCTTAACTCACCAGGGATGAAAACAAAACAAAAAAAAAAAGAAGTCAATTCCTCCTATGTTAGTTTTCCAGGGCTGCGGTAACAAAGTACCACCCATTGGGCAGTTTAAACAGGAATGCATCATCTCACAGTTCTGGAAGCTACAAGGTCAAGATCAAGGTGTTGGCAGTGTTGGTGCCTCCTGAGCACTGTGAGGGAAAGATCAGTTCCAGACCCCTCTCCTTGACTTGTAGACACTGCCTTCTCCCTGTATCTTCACGTCCTCTTCCCTCTGCTTAGATTTCCAACTTTTTCATCCCATTTCATAAGAACACCAGTCATACTGAATTAGAGCCTATGCTAATGACCTCAATTTAACTTGATTACCTCTGTAAAGACCCAAAGGCCAAATAAGGTCACATTCTGAGGTGCTGGGGGTTAGGATTCCAACATGTTTTTCTGGGTGTGGGCGATGGGAGCAGGGACACAGCTGAACCCATTACACCTCCCTTTTCACAAAAGATAGCTCCAAAGCGGGCAGGGAGAGCACCAGGATTAATGGGTTCATGGATGTAGCAAATGGGGGCTAAAGAAGGGATGAAGTCAGAGAGAGCAGGATAAGCTCTGGGAGAAAATCTCATCTTCTGAGAAGGTCCTAGGCAAGCCTCTGAGGGAAGGAAAGGTGCTAGATTCCCAACAGAATATGACATAGCAAAGAGCTAGACCCAGGCTTCATCAGCCAGTTGTTCCACGATGCTGGAAGGCCACCTGCAGTAACAGGCCCTGCACAAGGACCCAGGACCAGACCATCTCCTACTCGGCTGGAGAGAGCCAAAAGGACCAGGGTCAGGGCAAGTCCACTGGCGTGCATCTCAAGCCCCCTCCCCTCACCCATGAGCCCCCACCACTACCTTGTTCGACAAGGAAAAAAAAAGTAGGAACAGAGATCCAAAAGTCTGAGAATTTGCTTCAAAGAACCATTCTACTAAAGGGCACTGATTTAAACTGAAAGATGCCTTTCAACCAAAATGGTCTCAGGTACTTTAATTGGCAAGTTAAACACTAGGAAAATAGATTTTTTTTCTACCTAACTAGGCAAGGGTGCTGGAGCAACATTAGATGCATCGTGCATGCATGCATGATCAGTCACTAAGTCATGTCCAACTCTTTGCAGCCCCATGGATTGTAGCCTGCCAGACTCCTTGGTCCATGGCATTTCCCAGGCAAGAAGACTGGGTGGGTTGCCATCTCATTCTCCAGGGGATCTTCCTGACCCAGGGATCAAATCCATGTTTTCTGCATTGGTAGGTGGGTCCTTTACCTCTCAGCCACTGGGGACCCCCCCCCTTAGACCCACCACAGAATGTTAAAAATTACAGTCATTGCACATAAAACTAATAAGATAAAATCGTCAACCACCATTTCTATGACAGGAGGAGAAGGAGTTACAGAGATCAAGTGAGGAAATGTTTGGGGAAACAGTTGAAAATCCAACCCCTGAACAGAGGAGGGGATGAAATTGAGCATGAGATGCACACCCATGATAGGTGGATGAGTGTTTGGGGACTGAGAACATCTGCACAGATGGTAGACTGTGTTTCTATGTGTGTGAGAAGATACCTTCACTATGACCCAAACCCTGTGTAACATCTCAACTATGTGGCCGTGACAAGACTGGCCAATTTCCCCCACCCGTCACTTTCACAAGCACTCTCTTATGAAACCCAAGTCCACTGTGGTTTTCCTCCTCAACCTCTCCCCCTGCCTCAGAATTTTCCTCACTCATCTGTGCACTCACTCTTTTAAGAGCACAATCTTAATGCACTCAAAACAACCACAGAGTTAAAGCTTTCTCTGAATGATAGTCCGTTGCTCAGGAAGGGAGTTTTCTATTAGCACAAGAACTAGGTGGCCTCAGCTTTGGGGAAAGTGATAACATCACAATTTGATGGTAGAGCTCATGCCAAATTTCAGCAGAGAGCCCCAGGGAGCAGAGTCACTGAAATGACTACGTCCTTGCCTTTGCATGAGTGTCTTCACACCACAGAACAGTGTTTATGGAAAAGCAAATGGAAGTCACCAGACGAGTGAGCCGGGACAGCAAGGGGACAGCTGCAAGTCTCAGCTCAGCTGTGAAGGCAGTGTCTGAGGGCATTCACCTCCATGAACACTCACCCCCAAGGGTGCTCACCTCCGTAAACGCTCACCTCCAAGGAAGTGCAGTATAGCAGGCATTAACCTTCTACCATTTTCACGCCTAATATTCTTCCTCCCACTCTAACAGGGGGCTGAACACAACCCTTGAGTAGTTCAGTGTCTTGCCCTGGCTTACATCTTGCGTGTCCTGGCCTCCCCTATTTGCAGATGTGGAGCCTGTGGACTGAGAGGTTTGTGGTTCCTGCCTCCCACTCCTGCCTCCTCCAGGGCACACACCCTTTGCCCTTCAGACAAGGTCCTGCTCCTGGGCCCTGTGTCAGTCCAGCAGGGATCCCTGTGGCAATGACTGGAGGGTCTGCAACTGCAGAATCTTTCACTCCCTGCCAAAGCCCACCTGGCCTCTCTGGTGAACAGCACTGGGGCCTGGAGGTGGGGGTATGTTTCTGTGGAGTCCACACACCTGCCTCTGAGTGTGAATGTCTAACGTCCACCACTACTGCCTCACCAGGAAGGAAAACAGAAAAAAAGAAGGGAGGAATAGGAGCACCAGGGAACCAGAAGACCAGCGGCCAGGAACCCAAAAAGAAAGGGACCCGATGACAGTTTGCAGACTTCATACTTGTGCCCAGGGACAGCCTGACCTCTATCACTGCACTGCAGCGTAAAATCTACTGTGTGTGTCTGGCTCCCCTATGGCCCAGAAAAGCAACTCAGAGACAAAGAGGGGACTCGTTTTTCTCTGGATGTCCAAAGTTAAGCATTGTGTGGTCAATGGAACATATATTGACCACCCTAGGAGCTGACGCATCACAGGGACCTTCATATGACAACTAGCTCTCAGGGTCCAGCCAGCCTGCTCAGATGCCCCTGTTATTAGATGACAGACAGGACCCTTCCCAACCTCTCCACCCCATACCTGTCACAGATGGCACCTTGACTGCAAGTGAAAGAGCAGACCTGTGGTCAAGGTTTACCTGTGCAGAGGGCTCTGAGACACTATCCCAGGACCTCTTTGCAAAGAGAAGTGTGGGGGTGACAGCTGCTTTTTGCTTAACAAGGGAATCTCCTTCCATAGCTTGCATCTCCTGTTCATTAGCAAGGGGGATGTTAGGAATCAAAAATGTAAAGAATAGGTAGGCTACTTCAGGATGATAAACAAAACTCATTAAGAGGAAACAGAGTCATCCTTAAAAAACTAAAAATAGTTATCATATATCCTGCAATCCCACTCCTGGGCTTACATCTAGAGAAAACTCTAATTCAAAAAGGAACATGCACCCCAATGTTCACTGAAGAATGATTTAAAATATCCAAGACATGGACATGTCCATCGACAGATAAATGGATAAAGAAGATGTGAGATATGTATCTGCTGCTAAGTCACTTCAGTCGTGTCCAACTCTGTGTGACCCCATAGACGGCAGTCCACCAGGCTCCCCTGTCCCTGGGATTCTCCAGGCAAGAACACTGGAGTGGGTTGCCATTTCCTTCTCCAATGCATGAAAGTGAAAAGTCAAAGTGAAGTTGTTCAGTTGTGCCCTACTCTTAGCAACCCCATGGACTGTAGCCCACCAGGCTGCTCCGTCCATGGGATTTTCCAGACAAGATATGTATATGTATCTACTCAGCCATAAAAATGAATGAAATACTGCCATTTGGAGCAACATGGATGGACCTAGAGATTATCGTGCTAAGTGATGTCAAAGGCAGGCAAATACCATATGATATCACCAATATGTAGAATCTAAAATAGGATACATATAAATTTATTTAAAAAACAGAAACAGATACATAGACAAAGCAAACAAACTTATGGTTCCCAAAGTGAGAAGGGGGTAAGGGAGGGATAAATAAGGGATTTAGGAGTAACATCTACGTATTCAGTTCAGTTCAGTTCAGTTCCATCACTCAGTCGTGTCTGACTCTTTGCGACCCCATGAATTGCAGCACGCCAGGCCTCCTTGTTCATCACCATCTCTCGGAGTTCACTCAGACTCATGTCCATCAAGTCCGTGATGCCATCCAGCCATCTCATCCTCAGTCGTCCCCTTCTCCTCCTACCCCCAATCCCTCCCAGCATCAGAGTCTTTTCCAATGAGTGAACTCTTCACATGAGGTGGCCAAAGTACTGGAGTTTCAGCTTTAGCATCCTTCCAAAGAAATCCCTGGGATGATCTCCTTCAGAATGGACTGGTTGGATCT
>SJYV01054067.1:532642-570389 GCA_006410875.1 Neotragus pygmaeus | reverse complement strand
AGAAGCTTTTTAGCTCCTCTTCACTTTCTGCCATAAGGGTGGTGTCATCTGCATATCTGAGGTTATTGATATTTCTCCCAGCAATCTTGATTCTAGCTTGTGTTTCTTCCAGTCCAGTATTTCTCATGATGTACTCTGCATAGAAGTTAAATAAGCAGGGTGACAATATTTAGCCTTGACGTACTCCTTTTCCTATTTGGAACCTGTCTGTTGTTCCATGTCCAGTTCTAACTGTTGCTTCCTGACCTACATACAGATTTCTCAAGAGGCAGGTTAGGTGGTCTGGTATTCCCATCTTTTTCAGCATTTTCCACAGTTTATTGTGATCCACACAGTCAAAGGCTTTGGCATAGTCAATAAAGCAGAAATAGATATATAAAGAGCAAGGGCCTACTGTATAGCACAGGGAACTATACTCAATATCTTGTAACAACCTATAATGGAAATGAATCTAATGAAAAAAATGGAAAAAGAGAGAAGACAGAGTTAGACCATGGCAGGGAGCAGGTTTCTACAAAAAAGTGACTCCTGACTCTCAGTTAGAGAATTCTAGGCCCCCAGAAATGTCCCCCCGGCCCAGGGCCACTCGCTGCTGAGCTCCACCCAAGGGGTGGCTGTGCCAGGACACAGTGACCCAGGGGCGCGGGTGCAGCCGTGCAGGGCCTGCTGCTGGCAGCTCTGTGACTGAGGCCACACACCAGCTGAGCCACCCCAGCATCCCCGTCTGCAGAGAATGGACTGGGCTGACCCGAGGCATCATTCCAGGGCTTTCTGACACTGAAGTCCTAAGGTTGTAATGCTGAAGTTACAGCAAGTCATCAGCCATCAACTGTCTTTGGTGTTTCTACTGAAGAGGCCATTGTTTTATGTTCTAGGGCCTCAAAGACCCAGGCCTGAGCAGAGAAGTCTCTCTCTCCCCCTCCCCCATTTAAGGCAGCCCAGCAGAGGGACCAGTCCTTCCTGAAACTCTCCCTGCCCACACAGCTCTTCCCCCACTGCCTCTCCATCAGCACTCAGCAGCCAGGCCTCAGTTTACAGTTCATGATCCTTTAGTACCTTGCTATTCAAACCGTGGTCCCTGGACCAAGAGCCTCAGCATAACCTGGCATTTTCTTAGAAATACAGGCTCTGCTTCTGACTCACTGAATCCGAATCATCATTTCAATGAGGCCCCAGCTGATCCCTACATACAGTAAAGTTTGAAAAGCAGATTTATCAGATTTGTTGTCAAACTGGGTATAAGTAAGTTATGGGGATGTAATGTAGAGCATGGTGACTACAGTTAGTAAAACGATATTGCATTTTTGAAAGTTGTTAAGAGAGTACATCTTAAAAGTTCTCAACACAAGAAAAGTGTAACAAATAGCTTATAACAGATTTGGTAATTAGCCTTATTGTGGTGGTCATTTTTCAGTATTTACAAATATAAACTCATTATGTTGTACACCCAAAACTAATATAGCCATATGTCAATTACACCTCAGTTTAAAAGAAAAAGCATCTGTAATTCTGCACAGGAGGAGGCAAGCTCTTTTGCTCCCTTTGGATCAAAGCCCAGTAGGTGATGCATGTTGAATGCACACCCTTAACCCCAGGCAGCTCTAATCACATGCAATAGTCCAACCTGGGTCCCCTCCAAGGATGACAGCACCAACTGGCAAAAGGCGGATAGCCAGCTGCCATCTCTGGAGGAAGAAACCCAGGGAAGCTGGCCGAAGGACTCCGCTGACATCACAGAAAAGCTCAAGAAGGAAGACAGGAAGACTGAGCTGTAGGCCACAGGATTTCCCACATTTCTTAAGGAATAGGCTGTCAGATGAGGGTCTTCCCAGATTTTTGAAACTTAGTAGGCATAATCCTCTACATGGAAAACTGGTCTACACTGCAATCTGAGTAGCTTAATTCATTTATGAAGAGAATTTGACAGCTTCAAAATGTATGTCCAAAGGAAATGGTAAAAGTAAACACTCTACCGCCAGTAACCTTTCCTAAAAGCTCAGATACTCACCAGCCAGGTGCTTGGGTGGAAGAGAGGCAAAGCAGTTGTGTGACCTTAGATGGGTTACCTCCCTAAGTTGGGCCTCAGTCTCCCCTATGTAACATAGAGGGACTCAATTTGGATGATTTCTAATGTCCTATGTCAGCATGTTGTATCCTTCTAAAGGCTGAGTCTTTTTTTTTTTCAAAGCCTTGCAATAACTGCTGCTGCTGCTACTGCTAAGTCACTTCAGTCGTGTTCGACTCTGTGCGACCCCATAGACGGCAGTCCACCAGGNGTGGAAGCAGTGACAGATTTTATTTTCTTGAACTCCAAAATCACTGTGGACAGTGATTGCAACTATGAAATTAAAGACGCTTGCTCCTCAAAAGGAAAGTTATGACAAACCTAGGCAGTATATTAAAAAGCAGAGACATCACTCTGCCGACAAAGGTCTGTATACTCAAAGCTATGGTTTTTCCCATAGCCATATACAGATGTGAGAATCGGACCATAAGGAATCCTGAGGGCCAAAGAATTGATGCTTTTGAACTGTGGTGCTGGAGAAGATTCTTGAAAGTCCCTTCGTTTTTATTTCCAGTATTCTGGGAGGTGGATCATAGGGGATCCTACTGTGATTTATGTCGGAGAATGTTTTGCCTATNGAGTGGGTTGCCATTTCCTTCTCCAATGTATGAAAGTGAAAAGTGAAAGTGAAGTCGCTCAGTCATGTCTGACTCTTCATGACTCCATGGACTGCAGCCTACCAGGCTCCTCTGTCCATGGGATTTTCCAGGCAAGAGTACTGGAGTTGGGTGCCATTGCCTTCTCCAGCAATGACTACTACAATCCCAAAATTTGATGGCAAGCTTCCTCATGGAGTTGAATCCATAGTCCCATCAACTAGGAATGTATAGAAAATTTCAGAGAGAACATAAGAGAAGGTAATACAAGCAGGATGGGGAACTCTGCCCTGCGGGAGGTCCTTGAAGTTGTTTTCTTTCATTTTATTAAGTGGCAAAGATGAATGGACTCTTTGAGCCTACTCCCACCAAGCTGTCACCTCCAGTTCTCCGCCCAAAATGGTCTTCCCAAGGTCACCAAGAAGTTAGTTTGGTTAGAACCTTGGCATCTTCATCTTTCTATACCTCTCAGCAGCATACTCTGCAGATGGCCACTTGCTCATCCTTGAAATACCTTCTTCCTCTGGCTTCCAGAACACACACAGGTCTAGTTTCCTTCCTACCCCTGTGGGCACTCGTACTTGATCTCCTTTGCTTGTTTCTCCCTGTCTGCCTAGTCACGTAAGTTACTGAGCCCCAGGTCTGTCAATCTTTTTTCTCTTCTTTCTCTGTCACTCCCCTAGTATCTCACCAGTCTACTGACTTTATCCTCACTACAAACCCCCAACCATACATCTCCAGCCCTGACCTTTCCCTGCTTCAGGGTGCCAAGTAACCCCAAACAGCTGGAAATGCTCTAGATGGAGGGGTTTGTTCTCTTAGTACAGTAGGGGTAAAAACCATTTTGAGGCTAGTTGTTTTTAAAAGCTTTCTTTACAGAGAAAGGTGGATACTTGCTGCTTATAAAACAGGCAGCATGTTTGGCAAAAGTCACAAAAACATGAGGAATAAGGCAGTGCTCTACAGAGAACTGGTTCTGTGTCAGGCATATCCATTCATGCATGTATTTGATCATTCTGTGCACAGAACAATAGCCCACAAACCTGAAGAAAACACCCCCTTGGGAAGAGGCCAGGAGACTTTGTCCTTGGGGTACTTCTGACTCATCACTACAAGGAGGAAAGATGAGGACACCTATCGACCAATATGTCATGTTTGCCAAATGAGCGAATGAATGAAACAAAGAAGGCATAGTTCTGAGCTGGTTAATGAACCCCAAAGCCTATTTAAAAGGCAATAATACGTATTCAACAATTATATTTTGAGGACCAACCATATGCATGAATCATGGTAGGTTTCTGCATGGTATACAAAGCTAAAGTCACAGCCTTCCCCAGGCTACTTGTTATATGGGTAGAAAAGGCCTAAGTGCTCCAGGACAAGCGGGCCAGACTGGCCACACTCTGAGAAGCCAGACTGGCCCCCTTCATGAGCCGCTGTCCCCATTCTGCGAGCTCCTTCATGATCAGTGGCCCTCTGATCTCACAGGTCTATTTGTCCCCATTTATCTCTACTTGTCTAAATATGTATGTTTTCCCCTTTCCATTTGCAGCCTTTGATAAGCGAGTTTGTAAACAAGCAGGGAGCAAAGAGTCTCATCTGGAAATTCTCAGAAGGTCTTTTAGGAAAAGAGTTTCTAGCTCTGCACTGCTTTCACAGGCCAGAGGAAGACAGACAGAGGCACAAAAGAGAGACCACACTCCCGAGAGCATTAACCTCGGATTTGAGAACACCGCAATAAAGCGTCAAAGCTACCCCCTTTGGGGAGGCTTCAGAAACATGGAGTTCCACCGGGATTTCAGCTGACAGACCTCCTAATGCCCACTTGCCTCCCAGGCCACACGCCACACAGAGATGAAGAGCACCCCATGCGCAGAGGCACACGTCCCCCCACCACCCCCGACTCGGTGAAGAGCATGGCTGCACCATCAGGTACTGACTGGTGTCTGTCCTCCCACCTCTGACCTGGCAGCTGGTCCAGAAATCCCCAGAGAGGCCCAGGCCCTCCTTGCCTCCTGCTTCCTGTGTTGAGATCCCATCGAAATGAAAGACTGAAAAGACCTTTTCATGGGGGCACTGGCAAAACTTGCCTTTATATTTTTATAATCTCTATACTTCCTCATCCTTTTACAAGCAGAAAACCAAGCAGGAAAAAGCCCGTGATAGTTTTATCTGCTCTCCTATTCAACAACGAGGTCATGTCTTCCCAGCTCCCTCACTCCTGTTTTGGAAATGGACACTAGAAATTTTTCCTGTTCGTGACTGAGGCTGCGGTCTGTTTCCAATTACCTTGTTGGAGGTCACATGGTTACATCCCTTTTCTAGTGGAAGGAAAACAAGCTAATACATCCCCACTCCAGTCCAGCACTGACAAGAGCAGCTGACATCCATTCCAGCCTAAGGTGGGTTCCCCCAGAGGGTGACTGAGGATAGAGTGGGACCAGAGGTGGAAGTAAGCTAAAGAAGTATCCACAGGGTTATGAGCCTTCTTACAGGTGGGGAGCAGGCTATCTGACACACCAGGAGAAGGGCACTCCAAGGCCAGGTCCTGGGCAGCTGAAGAACAGGGTAAGCCAGAGGGGCAAAACCTAGGAGTCATCCCGAAGTAGCAGGACTGACCAAAGGATGAGTGAAATCTTTAGCAGGATGAAAACCCACCTGGAGGCTTTCTAAAATGCAGATTTCTGGGCTCAACCCCAGAGATTCCACTGGTCTAGGGTGGGGACCAGGCAGGAACATGCATTTCTCTGGTTTCTCAATTAGTTCTAGTAGAGATTACCATTTGAGAAACACTGATGAAGAGTGACTGTGGTCAGACTGCAAACATTGGCCGAAGGAAACTATGTGGAGAATATGTACTTACTCAAAGTCCTGAAGACAAATCCAAAGCCAGAGGCTGAAAGGATGGAGAGGAACACACTCCCAGTTCAGAGGTCAGGACTAGAGGCCCAAAGAAAGCACAGGTCCAAAGATCTAAGGCAATCTTTGGGGTGAACAAGCCTCAGAGGAGCTTCTGGAAGCCAGTGGTATGGCAGGTGGCACATAGCAGGTAAACCCTACATGCACAGCATTCAAGGCGCATCCTAGAAAGTAAGGTGAGTCCTAAGCAAGTGGCCTGGCTCCTCCACATCCAGAATTTCTCCACAGTTCTTTATAAGTGTGGGTACTGTGGTTGGGTGGGGGGGTAACTTCCCTATGCAGAAATAAGCACAGGGAACCACGGGCTGTTGTAATGAAGCCATAGTTCAGCTGTTTTGGTATCTGTTATTTGAGCATGGAGGATGCTAGGTTCTGCTAGAGATTCTAAAGAAGATAACCTAACTCCATTGCCACCATTGGGGAAACACAGCTAACACATAAAGCACTTTAGAAAAAGCTGGCTGCTTAAGCAGGCCACAGTATTAGATAAAATTGAAGTCATTGACCACAAGCTAGAGTCCAAAGGGCAAAGGGGGTCCACTGCACCCAGGAAGAAGTTCCCAGATCAAGCAGAGGGTCAGGATGAAGCAATTGAAGTCATAATCCTGTCTGCTGGGCCCCTTTTTCCAATAGGCCTGACTCTGTTTTATACAGTCCAGGTTACATGAAATTAGACCTCAGAGCATCAGTTCTCACCTACTTGCACCTTCGGGGACCTACATTTGACTTCTCATCCAAATACTTTTGACAATTCATCTTCACCGTGAGGTCTTGCCAGACCCATGAACCTGACGTTGGGTATCACTCCAGTTTTGACTTTTGCTGTCCTTTCTCCTCATGCTCAGCACAGTGATTTGCAAAGTCCCTCTATCCACTCTGCTATCGACCATCCTGGTTATAAATACGTATGCTGACCCAACCCAGCCCCAGATCCTTGCACGCTTTTACACTGGCATAGGCTACAGTAGCTCCAGAGGCAACAGTACCTCTACAGAGTTTTTCCAACTTCAGAAGAGGATTTACACACTCATGAAACAAAACAAGTGGGCTGAGTATGTAGGGACAAAGGAGAGATGGCAGATAAGAAGCAATAGTCAGAGAGGAGAGTCCACATTCTGAGATCAGTGACAACATTTTCTCCTTCCATTAGAATATTTCCTAACCTCAGCTACTCAGTTGAGAAGGGAGAGATTGATTTTTTCTAGAGTCAAATAAAGGTAATGTTTGTCTTGAAGCACCAGCCAACCCTAATCTTCTCCATCTTGCTGGAACCCACATGGAAAGGTGGAATCAGAAGCACAACTGAGATATAAAAGGAAATCTGATAAAATTGTTCATTAATAGAAGAACTTCAGTTCTCTGGCCTGATCTGGGCCAAAGCCGGGCTGTAGGAATCTTGTTCTTGCTGAGTTTCATCTGCAGCCTCAAAACCTTTGGGAATTTAGAATCAATGAGGTCTAAATATATCAGCTGGCAGTCACTGGGCATGGTCCAGTCCATGGAGGTTTAGGGATTTTTAGCCTTGAACTATATCTTGATCAGATAGGATGCAGTAGTTAGGCAAATAAGGATAGGTGAGGATTATCTGTTTTACCCACTCTAAAACTAGAAAAGACATTCTTCCCTTCCCCAAGAACTTCTCATTGGTAAAGATTTGCAGAGAGTGTTGGTTTGAGGTCCTCCACTGTTTCCTTCACTTTTCATAATGAATCAGCTATAGCAGGGCCCCTCCTCACTCAGTATCAGCAAAGCTCTTGGGAGAAAACTCATAGGTCTATGGCTATGCATCCTTTACATGATTATTACAAGTCCCTGGAGACATTTTTCATCAGGGCTTGCTGAGGATTTGGGCTGATTCCACTGCATTCCAGCTAAGGCTTAACTGAAAATCTTATGGGAATAGAAAGCCCTCTAAACAGAAGAGAACAAACATCCTCACTCTAAAATGGAATGGCCTTTTCTGGTCAAATAGTCTCTGATATGTCTTTTGTGAACAGGACATGTTACTTCTCCCAGAAAATATTGATTCAAAGTGTTGCTCGGGTAAAAAGAATTGTAGAGTAAAGCTGGCCTTCAGATTTCCTAATTTTTGTGTCCCGTCAACAATTTGAGGGAACCAAATACCACCTCTTCCCAAAGAGAACAGACTCTGCCATTCTGGTAAACCAGGTGGGATACAATCTCAGAAACAGGAGAAATTTGCCTTGTCTTGAGTTAAGGGCAACAGGGTCAAATATAAAGGAAAAGAAAGAAAGATGCTGCATTGTTGAGCTGAGTAGCCACCCAAATATCCCAGAGAATGAACTTTAACTTTCTCAACAGAAAGGCAACCGCAAGCATCTTGGCAGCTCAGGGAGAAAGTTCCTTCATGAATGTGTGACCTTTACAGCATTTCATCTTCACATAGAATTAACACAGGGCCTGAAAGATGTGTGTCTTTTCCTGTTTTGTTTTAACGGCAGACCCGGAACACAGGGTACAGTTTTGCTTCTGTCTTGAGAGCTGTCCTCGCCTTGCCCTCCACGGCCTGCAGCCAGTTCAGTATTTTTGGCCAGACAGAAACATTCTCCAGTCCCAAGAATGCCCAAGAACCAACAGAGTTAGGTGGTTCCTAAGCTTATTTCCTGTGTTCAGATTCTGGAATAGAGTCCCAGTCTGGCCTTGCTACAGACACTGGAAGGTAGAAAAGGTGAGAAATTCTCTAAAATGTTTCCAAGTTTTCTATTTACTGGATAGACAACAAACCAATAACTGTTTGGAGGAGCCAGCCTGCTGGCAGCGATTTTCCAAGAATTTCCAAATAGCTGTGCATGCCCTAAGGGAGGGAGGTACCAGGAATGGCGTAAGAAGGGAGGAAGGTTAAAAAAAAATGATTTATTGATGCCCTTGGCTATTTAAGGTTAGAGTGGAAGGCACGGCTAAAATGTAGCTTGCTACTGCAGAAGGGAAATTAGCGAAGGGTGGTACCCTTGGAGTTACAAAGGATACTAATTGCACAGATGAAAAAAGAAAACTTTGCTTTCCTGGAGATACACAGTTGACCTGATACACAATCTCTGTGAAAAACTAACGTCCTTCTCTTCCTTGAAGAAAATACAAGGGTCTCTGTCTGGCAAGGTGACATGGTGTCCCTCAGGATCTAGGCACATCTCTTTAGTTCTGGCTACCAGAAAGTCACATTGAAAGTGTCCAGGAAACCGCTAGGCCTGCAAGGAGAGGAAAGAGACCATACCCCAAAGGGGCCACAGGTCCCAAACAACATGCAAGAAGGGGAGTAGAAGATAAGTGTGAATAAGAGAGAGAGATCATTGCTATGAAAGCACTCTCTCTCATGAGCACCCACGCAGATGCTATTAACATTCTGCTAGGATGGCTCTTGGAAATTAGAAAAAAGCAATGGTTCACATGTGTGCATGCTAAGTTGCTTCAGTCATGTCTGACTTTTTGCAACCCTATGGACTCTAGCCCACCAGGCTCCTCTGTTCATGGGATTCTCCAGGCAAGAATACTGGAATGGGTTGCCATGCCCTCCTCCAGGGGATCTTCCCAACCCAGAGATCAAACCCCCATCTCTTATGTCTCCTGTACTGGCAGGCAGGGTGTTTACCACTGGTACCACCTGGGAAGCATGGTTCACAGTAAGTAAAACTAGAAAGCCAGACCACCAGGATATACTATGGAAGAAGAAACCAAAGGCTCAAAGGGGTAGACAAGAGGTGGGACAGACAGTGGAAGCTGGAAACTACCAGCAGATTACATACTGCAGGAGGCAGGCTGGGACCACACTGCATCCGCCAGTGATGAGGGATGTGCNCAGGCAAGAATACTGGAATGGGTTGCCATGCCCTCCTCCAGGGGATCTTCCCAACCCAGAGATCAAACCCCCATCTCTTATGTCTCCTGTACTGGCAGGCAGGGTGTTTACCACTGGTACCACCTGGGAAGCATGGTTCACAGTAAGTAAAACTAGAAAGCCAGACCACCAGGATATACTATGGAAGAAGAAACCAAAGGCTCAAAGGGGTAGACAAGAGGTGGGACAGACAGTGGAAGCTGGAAACTACCAGCAGATTACATACTGCAGGAGGCAGGCTGGGACCACACTGCATCCGCCAGTGATGAGGGATGTGCAGGGAGGAGCAGCAGTAGCAAGAAGAAGCTCAGTGGTGCTGTTCTCTAGGCTGCACCATATCAGTGCTATGACAGGGCTGGGCTCCCAGAGACCAATGGAGATCAAAGGAAATAATAAACACAATCGAGGCTAAGTGACAGCACTTAAGTGTCAGAAACAAGATGAATGCAATAATTGTACTGAGCAGAAAAACTGGAGTGGGAGCCAGGGACATCAGACATGCAGGGAGCAATGAAATGGTTAATAGAACACAGCATCCCTAAGAGCAAGCAAGATGGGCTGTCAACAAGAGTGTTTCTCAATCTGGATAGTCCAAGACTGAAAGATCAGGAGGCTAAGGGCAATCACCCAATAAAAAGTTGTGATCCTTTGCCCAGTTTCCAGAACCTAACCAGTTATCAGATCTCTCACCTTCTGACTGAAGGAGAGGCCAAAGTACTCAGAAGGAGCAAGCCTGCAATGGCTCAGCAGGTGTGTAAGGTAGTGATGGTCTTAGTCGTCTCCAAAGGGTCCATGGCTATTTATTCCAGTAATCATAAACTGAGCAAAAGGAAATGTCCCAGTACTTTGAAGGCTGGTGGATACAGAGCCATTCACCTCTGGTGCACCACATTTAGCTGCACAGAGGTTCCCGATGTCCAGCTGATAGAGGAGAAAAAATGTCAAATGTTGTTAACAAATGAGTCAGCTTGATGTACAGATTCAAACCAGAAATGGACTTCAGTGTTCTCAGTCCTACTCAAGAGTGACCCTGAGAGAGAGCAGAGAGGGGATTTTCTCCTAGTGAGCTTCCGGTGACGCAATGAATCACTCACTTTATGAAATACATACAGACTTGTGGTCACTGGTCAATAACTCGGCTGGTTGGTTAGTGGCCTGAAAGGAGAGAGATTAAAAAGATGAGGGCCAAGAGGTCTAGGAGAGAGGAGTATGGAACTGGACATTGAATGTGAGATCTCTGGACCCCATGTTAATGTCCACCAAAGACCGCTCATCATGAAGAGGCACTCTACAGTCAAGTAGATGGAATAACTTGGCCAGTTGATGTTGAGAGCCTCTCTCATTTGCAGTACAAGTGCTGGTCCTACAGAGATTTGAACAGAGAAGTCACGATGGCAGGGATGGAGGATAAGCAGGAATCCTGTTTATGAAAATGTTGAGCTATCTCCTGCTGCTGCTAAGTGACCAGATTGGCAGGAACAAAGATTACTGCCAAGCCCCTGGTACAGAACCATCCTTCAGGAAGATCAACCAGCTACTCTGTGGTGCACAAATTACTTTGAACCACTTTCTCTATGGAAGGGCCAACAATCCATCTTGAATGAAATCAACACATACTCATTGTACGGATTTGCCTTTCTTGCTCATAGTCTTGTCTGGCATCACTGTGTAAGGGCTTACCTCCTGTTTAGTTCACAAACACAGAATTCCACACAGTGTCTCACCATACCAAGGAACCTAAAACAAGGGAGAAATAGTATTAAACACAGGACCACGTGCTCCACTATCTTGTCTCATACTGTACATGTGGAAGCTCTTGACTTTACAGAGTGAGAGAATAGTCATTTGAAGAAGCTACTGAAGGCAAAGGGATGGCAGAGGATGAGACGGTTAGATAGCATCACAGGCTCAATGGACATGAATTTAAGCAAATAGGAAGAACAGGGAAGCGTGGCACACTACAGTCCATGGAGTTGCAAAGAATTGGACATGACTTAGCAACTGAACAACAAATCACTGAAGCACCACATTAGAGGTAATACTTAAGGATATGGTGTCATCCTGCAGAACGCAGTAAATCCCCTAATCAATGTGAATTGTATAGAACTGTGTCCTCTCTATACAGAATACATGATTGGGATAGCAGGAGGGGTAATCCCACCTACCATCCCATCCAATGAGTTACTGAGGGAATTTCTTTCTTTCAACTCCAAAACTCTGGGCTCTACAGAGCTAGAGATTCTGGTTCCAAGAACAGAAATACTTCCACCATGATCACTGCAAGAATCCATTAAACTTTAAGCTACAGGCACACTTTGGACCTCTTGTAACAAGAATTCAACAAGCAGAGAAAGGCGTCATCATCATCCTTGCAGGGGCAGTTGATTCTGATCATCAGAAGAAGGTTGGGCTGTTGTCACACACTGGGAAGGAGAGGAGCATGTATGGCACCAAGAAAGACCTATGTGGCATCTCTTGCTAACCTCCTAACCAACTGTAATGACAAGTAAGAGCAGTAGTCATGCTTGAGAAAAGAGCACAACCATCAGGGGCTCAGCTCCTTCAAAGATGAGTATCTGGTTGCCCACACAGCATGTGCCCTGAGCCAGCAGAACTACTAGCCAAGGAGGAAGAGAATCAGCAGTGGATTGTAGAGAAAGGATTCGATGAACCTCAGGTGTTGCTGAGAANATGCTTGAGAAAAGAGCACAACCATCAGGGGCTCAGCTCCTTCAAAGATGAGTATCTGGTTGCCCACACAGCATGTGCCCTGAGCCAGCAGAACTACTAGCCAAGGAGGAAGAGAATCAGCAGTGGATTGTAGAGAAAGGATTCGATGAACCTCAGGTGTTGCTGAGAACAGCTCTATGGTTAAGAGCTGTAGTTTGACCCATTAAAATTTCTCTTATACATTTCCCAAGGGAAAGAGGCTAACCAGAATCCTAAAGGCTCTATTCCCAGATAGGATGAATTTTTTTTAGAAGAAACCAGGTGTTTCTTGTGCAGCAAGTACAAGGGGTAACTTTGGTGGATGCTGAATTGCACCACCAGATTCTCCCCTTCAGTTCTGAGGACTCATCCCCCAGCTGCCAAGACTGCTAGCTACCCTCAGCCTGCAATTGAGTCCTTCTCTAGGAATTGTCCTCGGCTAAAGGGAGAGACCGCACCTAAGAACAACCCCACCCACAAGAGTCAACCTGTAGCCAATGAGTGGTCAACATAATGGCACAAAGGCTTGGCCCACTCGCCTCATTCTGAGACAATTCTAAAGGGATCCCCAAATTCCAGAGCTCCCCAGGATGAGCTGAGGTCATTATCAAAGTACACTACAGGCCCACCGCTTCCTCCACCCTTCCTCTTCCTTCTGCTCGCCCTCTCACAAATGTTGAGGGTGCTCAACTAAACTTCCTGCACACAAACCTCTATGTCCTGGAAGCAACATGTGAAACGCAATATACATTAAATTCCTAAATGTTTTAGGATTTTAAGATTTCTCATTTTCACACACTTTGATGCAGTAGTCTCAAGTCTAAAATAGTCTAAGGAAATTACAAGAGATGAAATCAGAATTTGCTGTTGTGACAGTATAATTTTAAAAACTAAGAGGGCAATACAAATAATAATAGTATGGAACTCTCTGCGGTCATTACAATGCATATTTTTGAAAAATACATTGTGACATAGGAAAGTGTTCACAAATACATTTAGTAAAAACAGCAGAATACAGAACAATAAAAATGTACATAGTGCACAAACATGTTACTTACAGAACTGTCAAGCCCAAAAGAAATCAGATGATCAATTGGTAAATTTGTGAGGAAAAGCCAGGAAAACAGTCAAATTTTGATTTATTGAGTAGAAATTCTATCTCATGGTCATACTGATTTTTAGATAAAAAATAGTGAGTTTCCCAGCACTGGATATTTCAAGAATAAAATGACCACTTGGCGAGCTTGATGTAGAGTGGAGTCTAGTATTGGTTTAAGTTTTAAGGGGCTGGGTGGCCTCTGGAATTCCATTCCACAGTACTGAGTATCAGAGCCGTGTGGTTGGGGTGTGCTTGTCATGGCTTTCCCTTGGTTTGGTTTGCTCTGCTTGGTTTTTCTGAGTCAACAACTTAACTCTTGAAGACTTCTGATTTCTTTGGCTGTCTTTGACAAGTCAATGAGAAGGAATTCACTTAATAATAGCCACCTCAAAACCCTACAATCTTTTATCATAAGCACCAGAGTAAAAGAATTCCAATAAAAGAAACTCACTTCAGTGGATACTACCCAGAATCTCTAGGCAATAGGAAAGAGTAACCTAGCCCTAATACTGAGGAAGGGGTGTGCTCTTTAAATATAAGCCTTTACCTTATAAACTAATTGTGATGCCAAGTTATGTTTCGTGGTTAAGTAATCCCCTGTGCATTTTCTCTCACTTTCAACAGAGCCCAACTTCACCAAAGAAGTTCAGAGACTCTGACCCCCTTCCACCACCAAGCCCCATTTTCTAGGTCTAAAGAAAGATCAAACATTCTCATTTTCCCAGGTTTTGATCCCCACTCCCCAAATAGGTCAAACACCTGGAATGAATAATTTGAAGGTTTTAAAGACTGAATGGCAACACACTGTCCCTACCACTACTCCACACTCCCGAGACTACAGCCTGTCTGTAGAAGGAGATGCTTGAACTCCGAGGAGAGATGAGCCCTGTCTTTGTCTTCTTTGTGCCCAGCCTTCAGTGAGGGGGCGTCTGCCCCTGCCCTGCCCTTTCCAGCCAAGGGTGTCCTAGCCTGGCCACAGGTGAGGCGTTCCTCAAAGCAGATGGGGCCTGAGACTTTTTGTCCTCAAAAGTCACCAAGGGATGCTGACCACCTCTCCTTCCTTTTCACCTCACTTTTTTCTATCGCATGATTAAAATGCAAGAATATACCAAAGGAATTGGTTTGAGAACTAAAAGTGACAAAGGGACCCTCAAGTGATCATGTGTTAAAATAAGAAAGCTAACAGTGGAAAAGAAGAGCGGTATAATGGATTTGAAGGTGAAAGTGTTAGTCGCTCAATTGTGTCTGACTCTGTGCAACCCCAAGGACTGTAGCCCGTCAGTCTCCTCAGTCCATGGGACTCTCCAGGCCAGAAGACTGGAGTGGGTTACCATGCCCTTCTCCAGGGCATCTTCCTGACCCACGGATCGAGCCCAGGTCTCCTGCACTGCAGGTGGATTCTTTACCGTCTGAGCCATCAGGGCAGCCCATAATGGATCCAGTTCCTCTCTATTCTGCCTATAGAACTGGAGACAGCTCTTTGATGTAGAACCACTGAAGAAAAGCCCGTGTGGAACTAGAACACTTGCGTTTATTCAACAAATATTTCAAAAGCATTCACTCTGTGTCAGGCGCTATGTTAGGTCTATAGACCCCACCTGCATGGAGATCCTATTCCAGCAGCTCGGAGATTTATTAGAAGACTGTTTCACAACACTTGGTAGGCCAGACAACACTGTCAGACACAACATTGCTCTGAGCTCATCCATCCCTTAGTCGTTCCCAGAAGTGCTGAGAAAGGGAAGTACTAGCCAGAAACATCCCGAGAGAAGATTACCTGGGACAACTCAAAAACATCTCCGGAGCTGCAACTGCCTCCCTCTCCTCCTCTGCCAAGCAGGAAGACGAGATCGGAGAGAGCAGATGCTAGAAACTCCAAGGAAGTGCTGCTATTCCAGCTTGAGCAACAGCCCCAGGTGCTACCGCAGCTCTGGGCAAAACTGCAAAGCAGGCGAAGTTGGTCTTGCAACCGCCCCAGTTCTGCTTGCCTCATTACCAACCTCCCAGACACTACTTGCACTTACGCTGCTTGAAATCTGCCCCCAATCCTCCAATAAGCCTAGACATGCCATTAGACTACTGTCTGATTAAAAATGCAAATAAGGTTTAACCTCACCAGGGGTGCCTCCACAGCCCCTGGCCAAGACTCTGACCAAGACCGAGACAGGCTGAAGTGGTGTAATGGAAAAAGCACGGGTCTGGGGCCAGAGAGACTTGGTTTCTCCACCCTCGATCCACCACTTACTATTTTGTGACCGCAGGCAAGTTACTTAACCTCTTTCAAGTCTCAGTGTTCTTGGCCATAAAACATAGATAGTAATGTCTGTCCAAGTACATTTGGGGAAAGATTAAAATACAAATGAGCTCCTCATTTCTTATCCTGTCCTTCCTCATCTTGCAAAGAGAACCTATAAACTCAACAAAAATAAACTAGGCTGTGGCTGAAGCCCTGTGCTGAACAGGGGACCCTTGCCTGCAGTTTGCCATCATTGGTTGCCTTGGCTGGAAGGTGAGAGAGGAGTGGGGCAAAGTGCAGTGGCCCAGGGGATCACATTAACAGGAGCCAGGCCACTGGGAAGAAAGGCTGAAAGAAGTCAGTATTATAATCCCCTTAAGAAAGGGCATGAAAAGCAAAGCGCATTCTCAATGGCTTCAAAAAGTTCTGGGTTCTACATAATGTGTCCTGGAAATAATGACAAGAAGAAAGACTGGACTTGGCTTTATTTCTGCAGGTGACATCATTAGGATTTGCACCCTCTTTCCAGGCAATAGCACAGGCCTGGCCTCCATCGCTGCTTCTGACATGAAGTCAAGGCCCTGACCCACAACCAGCCTGGACGCCCACTGCTCCCCCCTGCTCAGGTCCATCTCGGCCAGCTCCTCCCTCACCACCAGCCAGCTCCTGCTTCCCAGCCTCCATGCCATTCATCCTGTTCTTTCCACCTAGAAAGCCATCCTTTCCTATCCTTCACCCTCCCACCCACACCCACTCACATGGACTCACAACCATGTTCCGGCTCACACGGACCCTACTCCAGTGACAGAAGGCAAAGTCCAGGATCTGGGTCCGAGGAGCAGGGCCTCATCTAGACCCTACAGACCTGGGCCTCACTCTGGAATGTGGATCTCAACCAGGGGCCCTTAAAATTCAATTAAGGAGCTTTAAAAAACATACAGACATCCAGAGTCCACCCCAAACCTACCTACTCAGAAGACCTTGTGAGGAGTGTAGCTGGGCACCTGTATTTTTTAAAGTTTCCACCTTAGAGTCTCATGTGCAGCTCAAAACCACTGCTCTCAGATAAAGACTTTTCTAAATAAAAGAAATTGGATACCATGGTATTACTTCAAAGACTCTACAAATAGAGCTGATGGAAAATAACACAAAAAGCAGTGGTTGGACAACCTGAACATTTACAAATCAAAGGGCCCAGGTAATAAGTAGTTTGGGATGTTCAAAGACCTGGGTAAGAAACCAATGAAAGGTTTCATTATTTCTCTGAATTTATAGAGAGGTGGAAGGAGTCAAAACTGAAAGATCTGAACATTTATCCTGAAATTAAGCAGCACTTGTAGATCTGTAATTAACGAAGTAAGGGTAGTGATGGTTTAAAATATGATTTGTAGATATATCCAGGGCAGTGAAATTCTCAAGAAATAACCAAAAAAACTTGCTTAAGGACAAAGAATGCAAAACAACATGATATCTTGGTTTTTGTTTTTTTTTTTAGAAAGGGTAACCATATGATAGGAGAAAAGAAACACAGCAGATGTTGCATTTTTGGACTCAAGTTGCATTATTCCATACAGCAACTCATGAAATTTTAATTGCTAACATGGTTGAGTTGGCAGGGAAAGCAAGTCACATGGCTTGAATATGAACAAAAGATTATGAAGGAAAGGTGAATTTGTCAGACAAGTCTTCAGTAAGATGTACTCAGCAGGGTGTCCCAAGGTCAGTGCTTGCTCACTTTAGATCTCCTTGTGCATTTTAATCAACAATGTGGGAGAGACAACAAGAGACCCCTGAAAGTGATCTGAAGAAGACTTGCAAAGGGGGATGTTGCCAAACCCTAGGAAGAATTCCAAATTGAGACAGATAAGCCCACAAGGTTTAACCTATGGATGAAACAATTTAGGGCTGAGACTATTTATAAAGAGGCAAACAAGCTCATTGGAAGAACACTAATCGGAGCTCCTCATACTACAAAAACAAAAGGACCCATATCACAAAAAGGTTCCAACTAATGGAGTAAGAGTGGACACCACCATGAAGAGGTCAGACTGTACTGGACCCAGTAAGCCTGCCCCACCCACCTCATCCTACTCAGCCTACCTAGCAATATCAGCCAGAACATGGGCAGAGACAAAGCCTCTTGTCAGTATATTGATGACCAGCATATTGATGGTTTCTGTCTACAAAAATAAAATGTTTAAAGAAATGTCTATTAGCCATTATTAGGCACTAGCACACAGACCCTTTCACTGTGGCCCAGCCAACAAGCAAGGCTCTCCATAACATAGATATTTATGATTTCCACTAATCCCCATGCCCCTCTGGCTCACGACTCAGCCAGGGAAGGCAAATATCCCCTTCTCCTGGGAGTCCCCCTACTCCTTGCGAATGTTTCCTGCAGAATTCTGTGGTTCTGACTTTTAGTGAGTCAATCTAAGGCCCAGAGGGTCCAGTGTCAGGCAGAAGGGATTGAAAAGGTGAAATAAAGTAGTCAGGCATTTAAAAGGACATGGAGAGAAATGCAGGCTTCCTTGAGAAGGCAGACTCAGAGCAGTTAAGAGCACAGATGGAGGAGCTGCAGTGTCTGGGTTTAAGTCCTGAATTTAAACAGCTCTCGCTGCCCTAGGCTCTTCATAAGTAAAATGGGTGCAAGTGAGCATTCAGAGTGAAGCACTGAGAAATGCTTGATGATGCTAGAAAAACAAATGGAGCAGAGATAAAGATTCCAAGAAGGCTCAAAAGGCACTCTCAGTATCCCTAGATGGAGACAGGGATAGTTTCTCTTGCTTACTTCTCCAGGGACTATTTCTCATTTCTCCTGTCTTGTGTAGACTAATACATCTCTGACGTTCCTGCAGCTCTTCATCCCAAGAAGATGGAGAATAACAAACAAGCAAAGTATGCAGTGAAGTCACATGACTGCCAGAGGTGGGCCTTTGGGGGCAAACAGTAAGGAAGGGTTTATGGGTGAGGACGAAGGAAAAATACTCATGAATAAGATTCCAAAAGGGCCAGTCAATATTTCTGAAATTAACAGATGCTTCTTGCTGACTTTAGATACATCTTTTTTGTTTTGGACCTTCTAGACAAACTGAGAAGCTGTTGAGATGTTGAAAAATTAAATCTGAACTCAGGGTGCCTGAATATAAGCAAAAAACAGATGAGCGAGTGCACCATTGATCCCTCTTCCCATCACATCTCACCATCAATCAAACATCCTCTGCCGTGACAATTGTCGCTGTCGCTGTTGCCAAAATACAAAGTGGATGTGACTCAACACCACTTCTTCTACAAAGGAAAGAGGCCTGGATGAGGCCTTGCTTACTCAGTGGGGTGGGGTCCACACGCAAGGGCTTCTTAGCACACAGACTCCAACAGGAAAAGAGGAAAGGCAGGGAACCCTTCAGTGATAATATAAACTGTTGTACTTCAGCTACTGGCCCCAAAGGCAGCTTTGGATGCCATCCTCAGATCTCTTGAGATTTTCGAGTATCTAGAACATAGGAGGTTCTCAAATCATATCTACAGAATGAAAGAAAAAAATGAAAGAATGCATGCAAGGTGGTGGCTAGGTCACCGTAAACCTCTCCCAGAGAAGACAGGGACAAAGCCCTTTGCTAAACAAGGCATAGAATGATGAGAGGCATCCTGCTTGGTAAAGAGAGAACTAGACTTGGCATTGACCCTCCAGACCAGATTTCCCAGAGGTCTGGTTAAAAATGTATATCCTAGAGCTCCCCTCCTCAGGACCTGGGATTCTGGGGCTGGGTCCAGGAGTTTGCCATTTTAAAAAGTTCTGTAGGTGATTGCAATTCAGGTAGCCTGTGGTTCATAGTTTAAAGAAAAATCCCTTTAGGTTCCACTAAACTTGAGCCTTCAGAGATGATCAGAGTGCTGGCCACTTTTTGTCCTGGGGGAATCCTACAGTCTCTGCAAAATTAGTAGATGTCCCGAGCCCCAAATGCAGAAAGAAGCATACTACAGGGAGCAGCATGGAAACCCGCTCACCAGCAAACAAGCCTCAGATCAGCTAGGAGAGGAGTTTCTGGTTCAGCTGAGAGATAAGAACAGAAAGTGAAAATTGCTCTGTCTTGTCCGACTCTTTGCAACTCCATGGGCTATAAAGTCCATGGGATTCTCCAGGCCAGAATACTGGAGTGGGTAGCCTTTCCCTTCTCCAGGGGATCTTCCCNCTGGTTCAGCTGAGAGATAAGAACAGAAAGTGAAAATTGCTCTGTCTTGTCCGACTCTTTGCAACTCCATGGGCTATAAAGTCCATGGGATTCTCCAGGCCAGAATACTGGAGTGGGTAGCCTTTCCCTTCTCCAGGGGATCTTCCCAACCCAGGGATGAAACCCAGGTCTACCACGTTACAGGTAGATTCTTTACCAACTGAGCTATGAGGGAAACCCATAAGAACAGAAGAATAACATTATCTGAACCACAGCCCTTGCTCCATTAAAATTCTTGTCACACAAAGTAAGAGCTTCTGCATAAAAGCCTGTGTCCCTCGAAGAGAAAGGTCCTGGAAGATGTAGAGGTTTTTATGGCTCAGTTTTATTAAGAGGACAGAGTCAATCTCCCTACTATAACGTATAGGTAAATTGAGAGCTGAGTATCCCTCAAAACATCATAAAAATTAAATTTCATGTTTTTGCTGGCTAAATTCTAATGGTTGAGTTTTAGGAAGAACAATTTGACAGAGAAAGAGAAAGGGCTTTGAAACTGAGAAATGTTCCATTGAAAAGCCAACTAATTTTGGGAGGTGTGTGTCTTTGAAGGATTAAATCTGAGACACATACCCAGAGTTCAGGCAGCTGCCCCTCCCTGGATCAGGAGTTCAATGTCTCAGTGTGTGCTTGTGAGAGAAACCAAACAGGACTAAGGGGAAACTGGTGAGTTGAGCTCCCAGCCTTTCTCCATGGAAGTGAAATGCAATCTGCTTGTTGGATCCAGGTGAAGGGACCAGAAGGACAATGCCCAGCCCTCACCTGGAAACTGCTGGAATGTAACCTGTCAGCACGGGCTCTCCTGTCTGTAGCTACCTGATACTCTACCTGCCTCCAAACCAAGAGTATTTTCCAGTTTGTTCTACTAGCATTTGTTGAGTGCCTAGTGCATACTCTAGGAAGGGCAGGAAACGATCCATTTGCCTAGCATGTGTATACTTGTCCCTCCACGGCAGTGTCCAGTCTCATACTGGAGACAAGAAGACACTTTTAAAGTCCCCTGTGGAATTTTAAAGAACAATAAAGGAACAGAAATTCAAAGTACAGGAGCTGGAAGGACCAGCTGCTCACCAATGGGTTGTATCCCAAAAGTTTCTTTATAAATTCATTCTTGAGAGGTCCAAACATATTTGTTCAAAGGACAGGGGCCCAGTCTGAACTAAAGAATTCATAATGCAGCTAAAACCATGCTGTGCAATAAAAACAGGGGAAATACTTCTGTTCCATGATTATAATTAATTGCAAAATAATTTAAAATAAATACTAATTTTAAAAACTAAAAATCACTTAAACAAAAATATTTAAGAGTTTTCTTCAGTGAGGACAGCCCCAGGAAATAAAGTTTAATTTGAATTTTATGAAGAGAAGGAGGTATGAAAGTATGAGGAAATCCAGACTCAGGGGACGTTTGATTCTTATCTCACATTATTTTTGTTAATGACATTTTCTGTTTATAAAAATAGTACATGTCTGTCATGGAAATTTTGAAAAATACTTTAAAATTAAAAGGAAAAAATATAAATTATGCATGGCCAACAGGATATAATTATTATTGACATCCTAATGTATCTCTGTACAGGTGTTTTGTTCCAAACATATAGGCATGTATTTTTAATTGCGAAATAGAAACATTTTTGTCATCTGCTTTTTCACTTTTCACTATAAAATCATCCATCTTCTTACAATACTATCAACACTGTATGTTATCTTTCTTCTTCAGTTCAGTCGCTCAGTCGTGTCTGACTCTTTGCGACCCCATGAATCGCAGCACACCAGGCCTTCCTGTCTATCACCAATTCCCGGAGTTCACTCAGACTCACATCCATCCAGTCAGTGNATACATAACTACTGGAAAAACCATAGCCTTGACTAGACGGACCTTAGTCGGCAAAGCAATGTCTTTGCTTTTGAATATACTATCTAGGTTGCTCATAACCTTTCTTCCAAGGAGTAAGCGTCATCTAATTTCATGGCTGCAGTCACCATCTGCAGTGATTTTGGAGCCCCAAAAATAAAGTCTGACACTGTTTCCACTGTTTCCCCATCTATTTCCCATGAAGTGATGGGACTGATGCCATGATCTTTGTTTTCTGAATGTTGAGCTTTACTCAAGCCTCATCTTGATTTCTATTTATTCTGTCACTAGTGAGATTAGTCTTTGATTTTTCCTTTGATTAAATGGTCATTTGTATTATTTTATATGTAAATTATCTTTTGTGTCTTGTGTCTACTTTTCTGCTGGATTATGCATAGTTTTCTTTGAGTTTCAAAGATTATGAATATAGATTAATATCTCCTTGGTCATATATACATTACAAATATTTTCATTTAATTTTTACTTAATTCATAGCATCATTTAACACAAAGAATCTTTTATTTGTATATAGTCAAATCTAAAACATGTCTTCCTGTTCAGATGGCATATTACTGAATTTTTATCTTTTGAAAAGATGATGCATGTACATGATTCCAAGACCAAATATGTAGAGACAGATATACACAGAGAGGTCTTGCCTCTATCCCCACCTTCCTCATCCAATCATACTGTCTTGTCCTAGTGCTTTTTCTTGCAAACTTTAAAACAATTTTTTATTGATCCTTCTGAATTTGTACCGAGTATTGCATTTTGAAAAGGACTGTTTTTTTCCCACTAAATTTTCTAATTGGCAATGGTTGATAGGAAAGAAAAACTGCTAACCCCTGAACATTTATTTTGAACACATTCATCTTATTGAACTAATATTTTTCCATTTGATTGTCTTGGGTTTTTAGATTGACACATAATCTTTCCTATTTATACTGATAATTTAATCCTCTACTTTCAAGTAGTATATTCTTATTCTATTTTATTCTAAGTAAGCCACCATTTTTCTTTGTGATATAATTGTACTACTTAGGCTTTTTAATCATACGAATCTTTTCCAGCTCTTAAAGTGAGTGAGCAATGCAACATCTGGGGTTGCTGTCATCATTTATATTAACTAGGACAGGCTGAGTTTTATGGCTTTAGAAAACAACCATAAAATCTTAAAATCGTGGAACAATGAAGACTTAATTTCTCACTTAGGCTCTAAGTTTTTTGTCTCAAGGGCTCATTTCACAATCCAGTGTTGTTCATTACTGTTGTTCAGGTTAGGGGCAGGAAAGCTGGAAATTTGTGCATGGGTTCTTACAGCCTCTGCCTGCAAGGACACACATCATTTCCCATCACATTTTACTGGTCAAATCAAGTCATACAACCATGCCTGCCTTCAAAAGGACAAAGAAATTCTATCCTACATTTGCCTGAAAGGAAAATGACTTGGAAGTATGGGTGGACAGCACTAACAAACTACCATATCAGTCTAAACACACTGTACACACACCAAGAGTATGTGCGAGTAGATTTTCCACTGTTGATGATAGCTTTTCAAATGTATCTTGGTTTTTTGGAGGGTACAGAAGTGATTCAAGTTAATTAGATGATTCAAGTTAACTAGATGATTTTCAAATAGATTCTCTAAATCCAATAATGCTCACCTTCCAGTAAGATTAGAATCCATGCAAAGATCAATTTTTAAATTTATAAATTATTAGGGCTTATAGTTACTTATTCCCTTCCCCTTGTATGTATACTTAGTTGCTCAGTCATGTCCAGCTCTTTGCGATTCCATGGACTGTAGGCCACCAGGTTCCTCTGTCCATGGAATCTTCCAGGCAAGGATACTGGAGTGGGTTGCGATTTCCTACTCCAGAGGATCTTCTTGACCCAGGGATTGAAACCATGTCTCTTGCATCTCCTGCATTGGCAGGCAGATTCTTCACCACTGCACCACCTGGGAAGCCTCTCTTCCCCTAAAAGAGTCTAAATTAATTAGAAGTTACTATGATTTATTGGTGGTTGATTTCCAGATTTAGATCCATAGTCATATACAGCACAGCTAGTAATTATAAATTCAAGTAGTTCCTAGGAGGCTGTAGTTTACTTTCAAATCTTACACATTTCAGAAAATTTGGGTAGTCCAAGGTAGGACTACTACTGAAAAATTACCACCAACTGGGAGGCTTAAGCAACAGAAATTTATTTCTCCCAGTTCTGAAGGCTGGAAGTCAAAGCTCAAGGTGTCAGCAGGGTTGGTTTGCTCCTTGGTGTGCAGACAGCTGCCTTCTCATCTCACCCTCCTCACATGGTCTCTCCTCTGTGCCTGCGCATCCCTGGTCTCTGGCTGTATATCCAAATATCCTCTTCTTACAAAGACACCAGTCATATTGGCTTAGGGCCAACCCTAAAGGCCTCATTTTAACTTACTCATCTGTTTAAGGCCATATCTCTAAACACAGCCATTTTCTGATGTTTCAAGAGTTAGAGTCCAACATACGAATTTTGGGGGAACACAATTCAGTCTTTAATAACAGCCTAATTTTACTCACTATTTATATTGCTAATTCATTATTTTCATATTAAAAATCCATCTCTCATTTTTATTATGCTTACTAATGAAGTCTTACCTCTTTCTTTGTATCACTAACTTCATAGTCAGTCAGGTACAAGGGCACCCAGTTGACAGCCTAGTATCAAGGGTGGCTGGTGTGGTGAGTTTCTGTCTTTTATCCTGGGAAGTGGGGACTCATATAACTGTGTTCTTTTTTTGGCAGTATCTGTTTTCTTCTCCATATTTCAGCATGCGTGGTGTAATATGTGTATGCCAGCTTCAACTCTAGGGGCAGTCAATTACCTCAATAGAAAATCTACACTCCAGGGTTAGCTATTTGGCAATATTCAGGAGATAAAAACAATTGTACCATCTATCCATAATCTGAGCAGAGTCCTTACCAAAGCAACCTTGGGTGGGCTTCGGCAATACTACCTTATTTTAAATAGTTCTCAGCCTCCCAGAGAGTCTGTGGGTTACCTTAATAGATCATTTCTGTGACAAATCTCTTTTCTGCTTAAACTAGCCAGAATCCATTTCCTTGCTGTCAAGTCATCTGACTGATATTCTTTTTATAGTATACTGTATATAGCATATAGTATTTCTAGAAACTGTATGTAGTTTATCTCCTCTCACACGACTAAATCACAAGTTGATTAGCCTACCTGTCTACATTTGAGCATATTAGACCTAAAGCAGCAAGGGGTAGAATTAGAGAAAGATATCATGTCAAAGGGGCTTCTCTGGTGGCTCAGCAGTAAAGAATCTGTCTGCAATGCAGGAGACTTGGATTTGATTCCTGGAGCAGGGCATGGAAACTCACTGCAGTATTCTTGCCTGGCACATCCCAAGGACAGAGGAGCCTGGTGGGCTACAGTCCATGGGGTCACAAAGAGTCAGACACGACTGAAGCAACTTAGCATACACACACACACACACACACACATCATGTCAGAACTAGAAGAGACAGTAGCAGTTATCTAAATGCAGATCAAGAGACAGAGCCCTAGAGAGAAAAGACTGTTCAACGCCATACCTGTTCTCATCCTTACTGCCAAAAGAATTAACTCCTGTAACTCATTCCATAATTCTCAGCCTAAGGATTCTTTTCATTTAGATCTAATCTCTAAATCTATCTGTGTAAGCCTGAAAGTATGAATACAGTAAGTGTTCCTAGTTGTTGGGGCTGTAACTTAGAGAACAATTTTCTATTTCAATTTAGACCCATAACCCAAGGTGACAGACAAAGACATGGAGAAAAGGAAACACAGCTGGGTCCTTACTAGATACACACCCGAGCTCAGGAGCGTTGCCTGTGCCGGCCTCACCTTGGCAGGGAACCCCCAGCCTCAGCAGCAATTCATTACAGGGTCATGGGCATGCCCTGCTCTATTCCACCTCTGTATCAAACAACAACTCAGCCAGGTTTCAGGTCAGATCCTATTAGGTGCCCACGGAAACTTCCCTGACTGGGGCGCTGAGAGGGGAACAAGGTCCTGGTACCTGAACCTGGCCTGCATATCTTCCTTAACCAGGCCAGGCTAGCCAGAGGGAGCACTGCTACTTTTTATGGATGTCATCCAGGACCATTCACTTCTCTGTTGGTCATTCAGCTATAACTATTGTTGGAGGGTTTTTGTTTTTTCCTTTGAGTTTTGTGTGTGTGTTTTAAACCTATACTGTTCAAAGAAAATACATTTTTCTTGGACCACAACACAGCATGTTTTCTGAATTAGATGACTTTTCACAAAGGATTAGTATTTAAACACTTGTGAGCTTAAAGATAGACTGAAAACTACTTCCTAAATCTCTTTTTGAAATTTAAAGTGTTTCTGTGAGTGTGTATAGTTTTTGTGAGGGCAGAGAGAGGGGAGGAAGGTTAGCATAATTAAGCAGATTCAGAAGAAAAAAATTATTTCCCACATTACTCCATGCTCTGAGACTTATTCCTATTTTGTTTTGTTTTTTCCTAAGATATTTTAAATGAATACTTTTATCTAAATGAAGGTATTTTTTAAATGAAAGAAAATAGAGCTTATTATCTACTTTCCATCTGGGAAAAGGTTTTCTAGGCAATTTTTTAAATTCTATAGCATTTTCTTATTTTCTTTGTTTTTTATTTTTTTATTTTTGGTGTACACATTACTAAATGAACCATGAGTCAAAGAGAAAAGTTCAAGGAAAATGAGAAAATATTTTGAATTGGCATTTGTAGTTTGTCCCTTCTTGTATTTTCCCTACTCAGTTTTGTAGAGTTTTATTAATTTTTGAGACTTACTCCTGTTAATAATAAAACTTACCCTAAGATATGCATTCCTTCATTAATTCCTCTTTTATTCTTAATAGTTGACTGTGTATCTTCTGATTCAAGACTCTGTGCTAAGAGAAATATACAGGAAGGAACCTGGAGTATTTAAGAGAAGGATATTGATACACATACAGATTGAAAGTACCATGATTTGAGCTTCTGAGATTTTGGACTAATTAAACCGCAAGAAATGCAGCGTCTATGTTGCTGGCAAAGCTGCCAACAAAGGAGATATTAGACAGAACAATCCACAGTAGATTTCATCAGCCAAGAAACCTCAATTCATTATGTCCATGGAAGGAGAAAGTTAATTACTGGCTTTGGTTAATTGCTTTTCTGGCTCCGTAGTAATATTTTACCACACAAGGCAAGAGAAGCCAAGAAAGAGTTGAAAGAACTCCTCTTCCAAAATACACCGGGGAGAATAAAAAACACAGATGTTCCTCTCCAGGGCCCTTGGTCAGAGTCTCCTGCCCAGATTCGAAAACAGTTCAGTGAAAGCAAAAGTGGTGTCTGTGAATGTCAACATATCAATTGGTCTTTCCTCTTTATCCAAAGACCTGAGCCTTTCTGAACAGTCTTCTGAGACTAAGCTTAGATACCATTTCTTCATGAAAACCTTCTGTGACCTCTCCACCCCCTATCCCACTCACACAACAGGCCAGGAGAGGCCCCTTCTCACTCCCATGCATCCTTGCTTACCCCTCACAGCTCATCCCTCAATGTCAGGGTTGTGGGTCTGTGGGTCCCCTCCCTCACAGGCCTGGTGGCTAAATGGCAGGTCTTTGGAACAAAATAGGCGTTTAAAAATGACACATATTTACATAAATGATGAAATTTTCAGAGCATGCATTTACAGGAAAACATAAAAAGAAAATACTCATTGTGTACATTTAAATAATAAAGACTACACTGAGGCAGTTTACATTTATAAACAGAACAAAATCTGGCACATAGAAGATAAAAGAATGACCTATCCTACAGGGTATATGTAACTCACACCATCTTCCAAAATGCCTAAAGGGAGAAATTAGCCTAAAAGCAACTCTAATCACTGAAGACATAGGGTCCATTATTTTCAACAGTGGGAAGCATTTCAGAACGGATGTTGACACATAGGCACACTGAAGGCATCATGAGTTAAGCTACAGAAATCTTACACCAAGGAAAGCTTTAGCTATTGGAGTTCACTCATCAAACTTCGCAAGATCACTGCACGTAGAGAATATGTGAGGTTACAATCAAATAAATAAGCTACATGGAAATGTGAATTGGTATACGTAATTTCTGCTCCACAATAGTTAGGTATCAGTGGTAAGCAGTTCATGTAATTATTATAATTAGCACAGCTAAATTGTACTTTCCTCTCCCCCTCTGGCTTAATTCATTCTCTGCTATGTGGAGAAGCGCCAGTGTCCGCAGTGGTCCCGAGTGTCTACAGTGGTCCACAGGGTCAACAGTGCCTACCACACCCGCACGTGGGTGCAGACACCAAAACACAGACACCTGTGCACCCAGCCCTGGGCGTCTTTCACAAACTGGCCTGATATTGTTCAGTGCGGTGCTCCTCATTTTTCTCCCTAGCTAGTCTCCTTCTTGGAGAAGGCAATGGCATCCCCCTCCAGTACTCTTGCCTAGAAAATCCCATGGATGGAGGAGCCTGGTGGGCTGCAGTCCATGGGATGGCTAGGAGTCGAACACGACTGAGTGACTTCACTTTCCCTTTCCTGCATTGCTAAAGGAAATGGCAACCCACTCCAGTGTCCTTGCCTGGAGAATCCCAGGGACGGTGGAGCCTGATGGGCTGCCCTCTTTGGGGTCGCACAGAGTCGGACACAACTGAAGCTACGCAGCAGCAGCAGCAGCAGCAGCAGTCTCCTTCTTATACCCCTCGACCAGGGAGGACTCAACTTAGGTTGGGCCTGAAAAGTATACAGTTTAGAGGGTTTTACTTAAATAATATAAAATTTCAAATTCAAAGGTAAAAATGAGTAATTACTTAAAATGAGAAAAGTCACAACAAATTAGAAAATACTTAAAGTGACAAATGCCACAAACATCACAAAATCAAAAACACTGTATTATACATTTCTATAACACTTCCCATAGACTACTCTCTGACCCCATACATGTCAACATTTGTTTCTTCTTCACACACACACACATCCACATCAGACGCTACATATGCCATGATACTACCTTTAACCCTACACCTTCCCTTTAGATACCAGGTGGGCACTAGGAATACTCCCGGAAGCCATCAAAGGGCAAAGACAGCTAGTCGTTACTTCACTGTATGTAGAAGGGACTGCAAACCATATAAATAGATCTCTCTTCTATGTCCCCCTTTATTAGATCCAGAAAATTCCTGTAGTCACTCTAACTCTTCAACATGAGAGGGAGAGTGAATGAAACAAGTTAGAATGGAAAATTTAGTGGATTTGACCAATTGCAGTTAAAATATCTTATTTTTATAAATGCTACTAAGCATATGACCATGGGAACATATCAGTAGGGCCCCTCTATGGCCTTGGAAGGAACCCAGGCACATGAGGAGCCCTGAAACTTAAGTTCCATCACCTTGTTGGTAAAAACCCCTCTGCCCTCCTCCCATGCCCCATCCCCCATGGAATCCAATTCCCAACCTACCTACAAGGCCATGAGGCTCAAGACACCCAGCGCCATTCTTAGAGAACAGACAGACCCATAAGGGAATCAGGAAGGGTGAAGCCACACAGGGGCCCTCTGCCTTGAAGTCTTGGGACAATGAGGGACAGAAGGAGTGGTCATAGAGTTCTGAGATAAGTCAAACTTCTGAACTCAAACAAGTAGACTCCAGGTCATTGAATAATGGGGAACTAAGTGCTTGCCTGGTGGCTCGGATGGTAAAGAATCCACCTGCAATGCAGGAGACCCGGGTCTGAACCCTGGGTCAGGAGGATCTGGAATGGCAACCTACTCCAGTATTCTTGCCTGGAGAATTCCAAGGACAGAGGAGCCTGGTGGGCTACAGTTCACGGGGCTGCAAAGAGCTGGACACGACTGAGCCACTAACACTTACTTTCACTTGCGAGTGCTTTCCATGTGTTACTGCAGTTCATCCTCACTATATCCCGAAGGAGAAGTGGAAGAAGAAAGGAAGAGGAGGAGGACGGAAATGAAGAGGAGGAGGAGAAAAGGAGAAGGAGGTAAAATAGGAAAATGGAAAGGGAAGGAAAGAGAAGAAAGGAGCCTGGGGGTGGGGGTGGAGAAAGAGAAAGATGTCCTCCCTGTACACCTCTTCCCTGGGAAGCAATACTGCTTATCTTTGGTGTCATAATAAAATTAAAAGCTTTTCTCAGACTACACACTCATACTCTTAAATTAGAAAGAGTGACAATTCCCTTGGCTCAGTTCTACAAAATGCAAATTGTCATGATCTCACTATTAAGAAAGGGATCAGGGAAAAAACAACCTCCCAAGAGATGGATATCACTTAAAACAAATGCCCGGGTAACCCAGCCATTTGGGTGCTGGCCACATTTCCCAGTGTCATGTGAGTCTTTCATCCAGAATGAAATTGGACGCCAATCTCCACGTCACATTTAATCATCAAAATTCTTCACACAATAGTTGGGGGTTTTCTTTATTTGTGCCTGTCTTACCTTTTTAACTGACACTCATAATTTTCTTCCAGAGGGAGAAAANTGGAAGAAGAAAGGAAGAGGAGGAGGAGAAAAGGAGAAGGAGGAGGAGGAGAAAAGGAGAAGGAGGTAAAATAGGAAAATGGAAAGGGAAGGAAAGAGAAGAAAGGAGCCTGGGGATGGGGGTGGAGAAAGAGAAAGATGTCCTCCCTGTACACCTCTTCCCTGGGAAGCAATACTGCTTATCTTTGGTGTCATAATAAAATTAAAAGCTTTTCTCAGACTACACACTCATACTCTTAAATTAGAAAGAGTGACAATTCCCTTGGCTCAGTTCTACAAAATGCAAATTGTCATGATCTCACTATTAAGAAAGGGATCAGGGAAAAAACAACCTCCCAAGAGATGGATATCACTTAAAACAAATGCCCGGGTAACCCAGCCATTTGGGTGCTGGCCACATTTCCCAGTGTCATGTGAGTCTTTCATCCAGAATGAAATTGGACGCCAATCTCCACGTCACATTTAATCATCAAAATTCTTCACACAATAGTTGGGGGTTTTCTTTATTTGTGCCTGTCTTACCTTTTTAACTGACACTCATAATTTTCTTCCAGAGGGAGAAAAAATAACAATAGAAATTTTGGAAATATCACTTAATCTGGACTGCACATGGGATAGCTGTTCAGAAAACTTGAAAAATTATCATTAATAAATGGGTGGTGTGAAATAGAACCTCAGAAAAGCTAAATTCTTTAGGAGGAATGTGTTTCATTAGCATCAGAAGCCAACTCCCTCATAGCAGTCCTGGAAACTCCATTGTGTCACAGCCTGGCAGACTCATAGACTTCCTTAGTGACAGGGACCTCTGGAGGTCATTCCATTTCAGATTAACTACCAAATCCATACTATTGGTGAAGACAACCAGAAAACATTTCACAATCTATCTCAGGAACATTCTGATGCATTATCATTCTCACATTTAGGAAATCCTTCATCATTTCCAAAGATACTGGTATTGCTCCACATTCTTTGTGAAAGTAACAGGATCAACACCTTTACAATTTCAATACCAAAAAAGGCACAGAATTCAAGCACATTCTACTCTTCTGCAAGCTAACTTGCCTTTTTTTTTTTTTAATTTTTAACCATCTCTATGGCTCTAATACACAACCAAGGTACTCCCTGGGCCTTTCATTTGTGGTCAGAACGACTAAACATCTCACCCTACAAAAGATTAGGTTGGTACTGGGCAGAAGGATTATGTCACAATTCCTAGAAACCCTGGAAGACCAGATGCTTCAGCTTCCATAAAGCTTGCTTGAGAATCAAAGTGATTCTTCATCGTGTCCTAGGCTGGGTAAATCTGAAGTGATATCATGTTTCTAAACCCCACGTTCTGTTTCTAAAGCAATTGACAATCCTGACTTCAAGCCAAAGTGTAACACTCTCCTGGGAGCAGTGGTAAGCATTTCAGTGAACGTGAGAGTGGGGTCCAGGAGGACTGGGACTTCATTAGAAGGGAAGAGAAGGAAATACATAGTGCAGGTGGGCCTTTGGTTAACAAACTAACATCAGTTTCTGCTGTCTTTCCTTCCTCTCTCTTGCCTAGCCCTCTTGCCTCCCACCTCTCCCAATTGTGGGCACATACCTTGCTGTTAACTGGAAAATTGGGAAGCATTTCTGATTTACTATTAAAACATTTTTGGAATCATATGAAATGAATTTCAAAGAGTGAAACCCTATAAAGGTCAAGACTTTAAGCTGGAGGTACAAGCACTTGAATTGTTTTCTGGACTTCCCCCCAATCAACATGCTCAAAAGTCACTTTACCTCCTTGAATCAACCTCTTCATCTGTTAACTGAGAAGTTGGACCAGAAGGCTCTTTCTGGCTTAAAAGTTCCGAGGTTTTATTTCGGAGGAACTAAAAGTCCTAGTGGTAAAAGAAGAAACTGGGATGCAGGAGGTATGCTTTGTATGCATTAAATCAGGTCCCAGAGATGACTATGCTTTCCCAGCTCCCTTCCCTATTAGTAAGTGCCTATGGATGTGTGGTCTTCTTGCAACAATGAAAAAAAAAGTTTCTACAATGAAACTCAAACCAGCCCATCCTTATTGATGTCCCAAGCGGCATCAAGATGATAAAACATAAAAAGTTGAATAGAGAATAAAGTTTGATGATCTAGTGGATAACATGATGACTATAGTTGATAACACTATATTGTATCATTGAAATCTACTAAGAGTAGAATTAAACGTTCTCTCTCACACACACAAAAGGTAGCTATGTGAGGTGATAGACGTGTTAATTAACCCATGGACAGAATACTTTCACAATGTATCATATCATCACATTGTATGCTTCAAGTATTTTACAAGTTTATTGGTCAATTACACCTCAAGGAAGCTGGAAAAACGTTAAATAGAAGAGTATGAAAGGAGAGTCAGAGAGATTGGTCTCAAAAGCAGGGCTTTCCATCATCCACCCTGGCCAGCCCTGCACCCCTAAGCTCAGGTCAAAAATCTCATCATTTCCTTTGTCCATCCTCCTGCCCCATATCCTCAATTTCCCAACAGATCAATTTCCCAACTCCTTCCCTCCGATAAGCTTATTCTGGATACTCTTTCCTGAACCCACTGGACTAATCCTCCCAGTTCCCCAAAGAAGGGATGCAAAGACACAATAACATCAGAAGTCATGCTCTGTCTCTCCAGTCAGCTGTGAGTCATACTTGGGGCTAGCAGGGCCTGCTGGCAAAAGGACAGGAGGAGAGAGAACAGCGCAACTTTTCTGGAAAGCACCTTAATAACATACGTGAAGAGTGTTTGAAAACATTTTTATCCTATGACCTGTTCTTATTTCTCTTACCCTAAAAAATTCAGAAGAGGTTAAAGCAAAGTGTGTGAAAAGACAATCTAAGCAGAGGGAATTTAAAAGCTTCATGAGTTACAATATTTGCGGCCCTAAGTAACAGAGAAACAGCAACTTGGCCTAACTAATAAGCTTCCCTAGTAGCTCTGACAGTAAAGCATCGCCTGCAATGCAGGAGACCGGGGTTCAATCCCTGTGTCAGGAAGAGTCCCTGGAGAAGGGCACAGCAACCCACTCCGATATTCTTGCCAGGAGAACTCCATGGACCAAGGAGCCTGTCTGGCTACAGTCCATCGGGTCGCAAAGAGTTGGACACGGCTGAGTCACACACACACACACATACAATAAGCACATATCCAGAGAAATCTGGAGGTATCATGGCCTTTAAGGTTGGCAGCTCAAAAATGTGCTCCGACTTACAGTTCTGTTCATCTCCCTGCTCCTCCTCCTCCAGCTTTGGTCTCACATTAAATCCGGTTCCCCTAGTAGCACCCAACACGGCTTGCCAGCATTCACTCTCAAGTGGAGATGGAGAGAACCTGACTTCACGTGGCTCTTTCTTCCAAGTAAGAATGTTTTCCCAGAAGCCTTCAGCAAAACTCTCATTGGCCAGCACTAGGTCTCATGCTAATCTCCAAATCAGTCTCTGGCCTGGAAGACGGAGACGGAGGCAGGGAACATAATTACTATTAAAGTGATAGTCCTACCTCTTCCCACTGAGGTCAGTTCCCCAAGAGAATTGCTTCAATTCTGTGGGGAAGGGGTGCAATGTTTTGGGGGGGTCTATCACCTCATCTACCCCAGGAACTCAGGCATAACTGCAGGAAATGCTGGAGCTGGTCTGAAAGCTGGTGAGTTTCCAGGGTTCCTGGGCCATAAGCTGAGTATAAAAGGATTTGGAAATTCAAATATTGGAGCTCTCTCCAAGCCCATACCTTTGGATACTTACATTCTAGTCCTTATACATCTGGAAATAAAATCGATTTTGAAAAACTAAAGAATGGAGGGTGATGAGTGGTGTGGTAGAAAGAATGCATGTTTCCAAAGAAGAAACAAGTCCATTTAAAGCTGCAGGAGAACATCTCCTGAAGGAGAGGGAAGCCTGAGTTGATGTTTGATTGAAAGATAAGAAACACCTGTTGGTAACTCCCCTCTGGCTCACCATCCAGGTGGCTGAACTAAAGCAACTCTGAACCGTGATCTAGGGAAAATACGCAGAGGGATTGAATACCTGATGTCTTCATTTCAGAGATGCTAGGATTTTGGTCCATTCTAGAATACAATAGTTGGCTGCTGTTCACTTCTAGGAAATTACTAATAAAAAGGCTGAACATTTCTAGCATTTTTTAAAATTCCTACACAAAATACAGCACACCTTGCTTCTCTTTGCTAGGTAAGCAATTTTTTCCTCAATTATCCTGCTCTTTTTAATCACATGCACTTTTTAAGATAGATATTACTGATAGTCCTGTTCCTCCTATTCATGGGCAATGGTTTTAGATCAGTTCCATATCCAATTAGGGGGAACTTATAAAAATAAAATCCTATAGAAAAATGTCATATACTTAACAACTTTATTTTAAATATGTAATCCTCAATGATGACAACTTAGCAAAGCAAGAACCAGATCCTGTCCCTGGAAGGCCCATCCCTTGAGTCCATGTCAGATTATTGGCATGAAATCCCAGAACTTGCAGGTCGAGGATACACACACACAAGAGGGAAATATCACCCATATTAAAGGTATAGTTTTTCTTTCCCCTTTTCCCATCCTGCTTCTCCAAGAAGTATTTAGGTTTCTGAGGAATATTTTCACCACAGGTTGACTAGCAGAAATGTGGGTGTGCTCCTATCAGTGACCCAGCCACCCTTTCCCCTGTGATCCTTCCTTTCCACCAGAAAACAGGAGTACCACAGCTTGGGCAAGGCCTCTGTGTTGGAGGGCCTCTGTGAGCTTTCTCTGGCATGAAAGTTCTTCCCTACTACTGTACAGATCACCTTCCTGTTTGCAGGGTATATAACAGGTTGTAGATTTCTTCTTTTGTTGGAAGAAGCCAGGTTCCAAGAAAAGTCCAGAGGAATGCCTCCAGTCCTTCAGTTCTGGAAGTGGCCCCCCTGAAGGGTCATTCCAGTAAGCTTCTGCTCTGTCCCTTCAGCTAAGCCTATAGGAGGAGATGATCTAAAGGGGGCAATGTATCCTGCTTTGTGCGCCTCCTGTGGCCCCTAAACCCTCCATTCACCTATATAAAACTAACAAGTAGGCCAGAGGAGCAGGGGACCATTAGGCCATCTTCTGAAACTGTTCCTAAGTACCTAGTATTATCAGTAGCAAGTGAAAAAAAAAGAAAGAAAAGTCACCTTTCAAAGAGCTAACAGGGTGCTAGAAGGAGAAGGAAGGGGAGGGGCATGTATGGCTGCTGACTCTGGAATTGTCAGATCTGTTTGATGAATCATTACCTATGACTTTCACGACAGGAATCTGATTTGACTAATCATCCAATAGAGGTTTTTTATTTCTGTCTCCCAGCATGTGAAATCTGTCAGGTTTAGCAACTACTTAAGCAACAAACAAACAACTGTCTTAAGAACATACTTGTCATCTTCTAGAGGTGTTTGCTATGTACTGAGTAACTAGTAAACACTCCATCACCCACATGACCCTTGTCACACAACACTCCCACACAAGAAAAGTGAAATTGCCAGTTGGATGAATGTTTACACACGTGTGGGTGTTGGGAACCTGGCCAGGTGTGAATGCTAAGGAGGGAAGTGAACCCTAGGGATTCCCCTGGCCGGTGACTGAGATCCTTATTTGGTGAAGCTACTACCTGCGCCCTGGGTCCCAGGGCCAGCCTGATAGTCTGGGATCACAGCAGGGGAAGTGCGGCTGCTGACGTCCCAGCCGAAGAGATGAATGGAATTCCAGGCAGCTGGAGTCATGCTGGCTTGGGACGGTGGCTTGGACAGCAAACTTCCAATGACAGAAGCATTAAGCAAGCGGCAGCACTCACGGCAGTTGGTGCACCCACAGAAATGTAACCCACACCTCAGTTTCGGGAGCCTAAAAATGAAAAGAACGTTCAGGGAGGCGGGGAGGGGGGGAAATAAAATGATAGGAAGAAGGTAATTTATTACTCCATCAGTCTATTCTGTAAATAGTTCAAGACCCTGGAGCCAGATGGTGCTGCAAATCCTCCAACCAGGAGTCACGTTAAGTAGCACGAGTGGGCACAAAAAAACTGTTTTTCAGGACACAATTTCCAATTTGGCTTTAGAAAAGTGGGTGAGAGTAAGTTTCCTTAACATTCCTGGCTAGAAAGAAGCTGTCCGCTCACGTCCCCTTGATCAGAATTCGCACATCGCCCCCAAGCGGCCAGCCGTGGCAGCGCCGCAGCAGTTGTGAGATGGCACTTTCCCGGGGACTCGGGCGGCAAGCCCTGCGGAAAGGCTGCCCCGACGCGCGTGGGAAGCCGAGCCCGGCACCCGCACTGCTGGCCAGTGCGACACCCACTCGCGTCCATCGGGGGGCAGGCGGAGGGCAAGCGTGGGGCGAGGGCAGGGGCGCGGCGCTAAGCGGGTCCTGTGGTCCCCACCCCACCTGGATGGATGGACGAGGGTCAACAAGTACCCAAGAGGGAACTCCTTCAACTACTGATTCCCTCTTGGTCGCATTTACCCCGTTGGGCTTATTTTTTCTGTGCAAACGGGTTCGCTCCCCAGTGCCCACCCTTCAGCCGTCGCGCAGGCATTCAAGGGGACGAGTCTGCCTGAGCGCCTCTCTAAGGGTCTTGGGTTGGGTGGCCAGGGCCCTGTCGGCTCGGGATGCGCGCACAGGGCTTGGGCCGCTCGGCGCCAGAGCCAAAGTGCTGAGCCCGCGAGCGCCAAGGCCGCGTGGGCGGCACCTATTTTTCTGAGAAGTTCCAGTGCTCCTAGGCCCCGACCCCCGCCGCCCCCCTTCCACCTTCTAGCTGGAAAGTTGTGCGCCCGGCAGCGGGGGGCGGAGAGAGGAACCCAGACTGGCCCCCCTCCCGCTTCCTGCCCCGCGGCCTCCCATTGGCCAGAGGAAACCCCAGGAATGTGAGCGCCCCTTTAAAAGCGCGCGGCTCCTGCGCTTCGCCAGCCACTGCACTCGGGCCGGCCGCTGAGAGCCCACCCTGGCGAGCTCTCCCAGCCGCAGCCTCCGAATCCACAGCCTCCACCCCGCGCCTCTCCCGCGCTCTATCCCCTCGCTGCGCCCTTGTCGCTGGCCCCGGCCGCTGCATCCGCGTCCGCACAGGTAAGGACTCCCGGGCGGCCGCCGCGGACGAGTGCTGCCCTGGCCAGCACCTGGAGCTCCCAGGCTGCAGTGCCTGCGGAACCCCGGATCTAATACTTTCTGTCTTCCCCGAACTGTCGCTCCCAGCCTCTGGGGACTCTTCTTGTGGAAGGGCCCCGGAGCCATCCTCTCCAGCCTTGGGATTCACAGACTAACCCACCAGGACACCCCAGGATTTTCTCCTTTTCCCCAAATCCTATCAGTCCTCTAGAAAAGGACTGGGCCTCCCTGCGCCCTTAAACTGCATCTCCTGGTCCAGTGTTTACCCTTAACTTCTCAAGGAAAAGCGCCTCCCCAGTGGTTGCTCTTGCCCCCACCACCTCTTTAAAGCGGTAATCTCCCCTCAACTCTTACTTTCTTCCTGATGCTCTCTCCAAAGTAAATACGGTTGCCCCTCCTTCCAGCAAACGTGGGCCCAAAAGGGGATCCCCAGGGGCCCCAGCCCCAAGGCCAGCCAGGTTTTGCCCACACTCCCTGCTTGGCAGCCTCTGACCCTGGGCTCTGTGCTCC
>SJYV01054067.1:468979-532545 GCA_006410875.1 Neotragus pygmaeus | reverse complement strand
TTAAAAAAAAAAAAAAAGTTGGACTTCGGTGGTGGTCTAGTGCCAGTGCAGGAGACACGTTTTGATTCCTGGTCGAAGATTCCACATGTCGGAGGCAACTAAGCTGGCAAGTTGAGACTACTGAGCCCACACACAGCAACCACTGAAGACTGCAAGCCCTAAAGCCCCACTCTGCAACAAGAGAAGCCCCCGCAAAGAGAAGCCCCCCGCACTGTAACTAGAGAAAGCCCATGGGCAGCAACCAAGACCCAGCACAGCCAAAAACAAACAAATGTATATATAAATTAAAAAGTGTTAATAGTGGTGACCTCTAGATGAGGGTGAGATTTTGATTACTTATTTTCTTACATTTAAAAAAATGAGTATGCACTTACTATAATAAAAACTTTTATTGTGATAAGAAAAAGTTTTCTAAAAACTATGTTTTTGAACCCAGGCATGAGATTGAGACTAGTTTTCCACCAGCATAAGTATAAATATGTGAAATCCCAAAGAAATACACAATGATTGTGAACGAACTAGGTAGAAAAACCATGTAAAGGGCCAACAGGGCCAAAAATGTGTAGGGAGATCATAACTAGCAATGTCCTGCGTGGTTTTGAGCCTCTTGCTTCTCCCTTGGGAGAGTTTCCCATCTGAGCATCAAACAATTGAGCTTTCTAAAATGGATCTCCAATTTTAATATCAGGAGTTGAAATCAATAACTTGGGTTGGGTGGGGTTGGGGGTGGGTAGGAACCAGAAGGCAAATTCTGCTTCTGAAGCCTCTGTTCTGAGGAGCTCTTGCCTCCAGCTTCTTTAAACTTCTTGGGAGGCCAGGTTCAGATTTCCCACTTTCACATAACCAGGGTTTGGCTGCATGCTTTGAAGTTTCCGCTTGAGAAAGAAGCCCTAAGTATTTTTTTTCCTTTAGGAATTTGAGTTTGAATAAGCTGCTAATGAGATTTTTAGAAGTTGTCGAGCCAGTCAGGTTAGGTTAGGTTTTGCTGCCGTGATGAAAAACATACAAGTTTAGGCAACTTATCATGCATGAAGTGAAGCTTTGCTCATACCATGTGGAGCCAGTATGCGGGGGCTGAGGGCTCTGCTTCACAGAGACATCCGACAGCATCCCAGGATGCAGCCATCCCAGCACCAGGATTTTCAGGTCAAGAGAAGGCAGTACATGGAGAGCGGCGCCCGGGGTCTGAAATCTTTCCACTCAGGAGCGACACACGTTAAGTCCACTCACATTTTATTGGCTAAAGCAAATCACATGGCCGTGGGTAACTTCAAGGGGATGGAAACATGTAATGTGTGCCCCGAGGGAGAGGAGAACCAGAAATACTGGTGAACAGCAGAGATGTCTGTCATAGACAGCAATCAACAAGCAGATACTATGATGTGCCCATTTCTTGGGCAAGTAGGGTGACTAACTCACCTTGGTGTGCTCAGGATTTCCCACTCGTAGCACTTAAGTCGCACCACCCAGGAGACTCCTCAGTACTAAGTACCCTGGAATGGTTGGTCATCCTATGGCAAGGCATAGAGAAGACTCAGTTTTTGTCTTGAATTAGTTATAATCTATTTTCTTGATATTAGACCTATACATAGTAAACGATGGAAACTATAAAAACAGGTTATGAAGCAAAAGTAAAGTTGCATAATCCACGTGGGCAGTGTTAGAATTAAAAGGAGATAAGAGACCATGGTGGATGGGGATGGGGAAGGAGGATTTCCTGGAGAAATGCAAAAGCTAAAGGGCATTCGTGGCAAAAGGAATCCTAGAGTCTCGGGCTGAGATGGAATCTGATGCTTTGCTTTCGTTGCTCGCAACTCAGATAAATCTTTTTTTTTATAATTTCTCTTCTACAATTACCCTTCTGACTGTGTTTGTGAAGTCTATATTGAAATACTTCCAGTGATTACCTATTTTCCATATCTAGGGGGAAGAGGAGAAGCAAGAAGGGGTAATTACAAGAGGGAGGATCAGCTTATAGTCTTTGGGAACATGAATAGAATTTGTATCCTACCATTGTGTGAAAATTGTATCATTCTTAATTATGATGAATTGGTTCACAGTGCTTTTCAGGTCTACTATATCCTTCTAATTTTCTGTATATGCATTCTAGTAATTTTTTGGAGTTTGATATCGAAACTCTAACTAAAAATCTTAATTTATCTACTTAAAAATAACTATAATATACAGTGGAACTATAAATAACTGTTCTGTATTTTCCATATCTCCTGTAAATATGTTGTCATACTTTCATAATTTAAAAAATAAAAAAGAGAGAGGGAAAAAGGGGGAGGATCAAGAGCATGGGTCAAGTCAGGATAAATGTGGAGGCTGGGGAGCTGGGGAAGGAGGAATGTGTTGGTGACTAAGTTGGTATAAAGGAACAAAAGCTGAGAATGGGGTGAACAATTTTGGGGAAAGACTGGAAAGACCGATATGGGAATTATCTTGAACATCTTTCACATGAAAATTACAATATACTCACACATAAAAAGTTTTGCCTAGAATTTCAGGAAGCTCAGGGCTCCCTGCAGCCCACACACGGTGCGGCTGTGTGTGGATACTGGGTTAAGTACCTCTCAATGCAGTAACTGCTAGCCACATTCTAGCCCTGAAAGCTTTCTCTGTGTGGGTTCCGACTGGGCCCAGTAGTTTCCCAAACATGTTGTCTGCTGGGAGTGACTTTCTTGACCATCTGTCTGTGTGGTTATCATTCTTCCTGCTCATCAGGAAGCAGCTCAAATCCCCTCTTCTTCCCAAAGCCCTGCAGCTCCTGTTCTTCACCTCTCTTGTCTGTGTGCTTTGTGAGTCCTCCCTAATGGACTACAGGTTACATAGCTCTGCTTCCTCCCTCCTCACACCCCGTGGTCCTTAGTAGGTCGTGGCAGAGACTTCTAGTCACCTTATTCAACTTCCACTCTTCCTCCTTCCTTAGTGACGGAATCCTGATATTTTCTGGGTCAGGGGTATGCTGGGAAAACACGCTACTTACTCAGCTAGTCAGTGATACGTAAGAGGACATTACTGGTTGGAGCTTCCAGGAAAACGTGTAATAGAAGAATGACTCAGCTGGGAGCAGGACTCCCCTTTCCTTGCCCCTGCTTTTCCTGCTTGGAATACAGACATGATGGTTGAATTACAGAAGCCATTTTATAGCCCTGAGCAAAAAGGTGGAAGGAACCTTGATCTCTGAATTGATGCAGCCTCAAGACCAGCTTTGATCAGCTCCTTCCTAATATTATCACATAATATAACAAATAGAATATTTGTTTAAGCTACTGCCACTGAGATTCTGCAGTAGAATGACATTTCTAATCAGTTCATAAGTCACTAATTAAAGTTTGTTATATTTAATTTAATTAGAATAATTTACTCTTGGAGATACTGCATGTACCCCAGCTTCAGTTCGAGGGGCAGAACAGGAGGACCTGCTGAAAAGGTATCCTGGATTTGCCAGATTCTTGACAGAAATGTTGGTTTTGACAGCTTCCTCTTGGAAATATATGTAAGAGAAATAAATGAGAGGGGTCCTAAAATTGTTGAATTCTTAGGCTTCCATTGGAGTGTTTCTCAAGTTGTGGGCAGATTTGTGTGCTACAGAACCATCTGGATTCTTTTGTCATCTATTCAGTCAGGCCCTGCAGGGCTGAGTCTAAGGAATTTTCACACTAAAATTTGAACCTGATTGCTCCAGTGGTTGTGGTGGGTTATCTCTCCGGGGAATCAAATTGCTACATTAATCATATTGAGTTGGGTTGAACTGAATTAATGGGAAGGTCCTTGGAAAGGAGAAGTGAGCCTGGGTAATGATAATTAGCAAGAAGCCATCCCTGCCTATTTTCCCAGAAGACCTGTGGTTTGGGACTTGGGGCTGCCTTGGGAGAGGCAACAAGATTCACTTTACCACTTTCTTTAAACCAAGAATGATTTCACGCCACAATCATTGTTCAGGGCCTTCACTGGTGGCTCAATGGTAAAGAATCCGCCTGCCAATGCAAGAGAAGCAAGTTCAACCCCTGGGGTGGGAAGGTGCCCTGGAGAAGGAAATGGCAACCCATTCCAGTATTCTTGCCTGGGAAATCCTATGGGCAGAGGAGCCTGAAGGGCTAAAGTCCACGGGTTGCAAATGATTGGACGTGACTTTGTAACTAAACAATAGCAATCATCATTGCTTACTGCTTTCTCTGTTTGCTGAAGTTTGGATGGAGTTCCTCAAGGGACCTCAAGGGGCTTCTTTGGTGATGCAGAGTAGGAGGGTACAGAGCGACGCCAAGGGAGTCCAGGGAAAATTATTAATATGCATCACCTCTTTAAGTGGATTCTAGGGTCTACAGGCTGCTAGTAGTGAACAGTAGCAAACCCTTCTTTTTTTTTTTTTTAAATTTTAAATCAGTGGTTCTCAGATGTGGTCTGGGGATCAGAATCATCAGCATTTCTTGGGAAATGGGTAGAAATGGAAATTTTGGAGCTCTGACCCAGACCAGTTGCCTCAGAAATTCTGGGTAGGGGACCCAGGAATCTGTGTTTTATGAATCCTCCAGATAATTCTGATGTGTGCTTACGTTTGAACTGCTTTCGACTTTGTCTTCCTGACATCCATTTTTTAATGGGCACAGAGATGAGAGATTGAGTGGGGTCCAGGGCTGAGTCCATGAGTGGTGCCCCGTTTTCCATATTTTCTCATCTATGTCACCTGCTATGTAATCAAAATTTAAGTAATCCTTTTCTAACAGATAACTTGCCCTAAATCCCTCCTTCCTGGAAAATCTGGTGTTTCCTACCCTGATGCCTCCCTCCTTGCTCAACTCCAATGGGAGCATCTTCCCCACAGGGAACTAACAAGAGTGAGAATTGGAAGATGGAGAAGCAGGGACTGTCTTCTTAGTGAAAAACTGGAACACATGATTTAGCAAAGGAATTTGCGACATGTACATTTTTTATTTAACTGATTCTATTCACTTACTCTTTGCCAACATACTGGAATTTCTAGGGCATCCAAATGGTTTATGGGGACAAGGAGGCAGAATATTTTATAAACAGGAGTAACCCAGAACATATGAGAGGTATGATCCAGCTCCAAGGCTTAAAACCTGTCTATGAGACTGGGAAGTTACATAAATGAGGAGAGGCATAAGACAGGGATGGGGTATAAACCAGGGACCACATATCCCTCTAAAAAAGCTCAAGTGGATGTGTTGGGGTGGATGGTGTTAGAAGGACATGAAACCCCAAGCTGGCCTGACCTTCCAACTTTCCAAGAGAAACTAGAAATCTTGGGGGATTTTTAAAATCTGGTTTTTCTTTCCTCTCTCACACACACCATCATGCAAACTAAAGAAAATATTTTCAGGCGGTTACATCTCTTCTAGTCTAGGTAGGCAGATATTGTAACAAGGGGTATGGAAAAATACCACGGAAGCAAAGGAATAACCAACACTATCCGGGAGGAAAAGGAAGGGCAGGCTCCCCCATGGATGTCACATTTGACCTGAGCTATGTAGACTAAGCAAGGACTCTTCTTATCAAGAAAGTGGGGAAGTATAGCTATGTGAGGAGATGGCTGCGTTAACTGACCTTATTGTGCTGATTATTCTGCAATCTATACATGTATAAAATGAAAAGAAAGTGAGAAGAACATGCGTGCCCAGTGCACAGTGCTGGGTGGGTTTTCAGAGGGGCTCAGCTGCTTTGCGTGTGTCCGGCGAGAGCAAGGAGTGTGGGGGACGGAGAGAGACCAGAGAACATTGAAATCTTGGCCAAGACGTTCTTACTTAATCATATGGACAGTGGGAGTGGCGCAATCGGATTGGGGTTATTATTCACGGTCCCTCTCGGGGCTCAGGAGGAGAGCGGACAGAAAGGGCTCTTCCGAAGCTCTCAAACATCTCCCGAAACTGTTCAGGAGGGAACCGAGGCGCTTCCCAAAGGCACTAGGGTCCAGAAGGCCTGCAGCCCCCGCCCACCGGGTCCGGCTCAGGCCCCGCCCCCGCTGAGCTTGCAGCCAGAGATAATGTGGTAGGGAGGCGGGAGCTGCACGGAGGCTGAGTATGAGTGTCTGTCCCGGAGTAGGCGGGTAAGCGGGGAGCAGTTTCCTCTCCTCTCGCCTAGGAGGCGGCTGTAGCAGCCGGCAGTGTTGTGGTTACCAGGGCCTTGGGTTACAGCACTTTTTTTTTTTTTTTTAAACCGTTGCAATACCTCTTAAATCAGGGCCCTGGACATGATCCAAGGACAGTAGCAGGACCAGTTCCTACGATGCTTCTTAAAGAAGCAGCTGCAGAGGGAGGGATCTGGAACCTGGACTGCTGGGGGAACCCGAGGTCAGGAAGGCCTTGGAAGTTGGGCAAGGTGGGAAGGAGATCAGATCTTCAGGTCACCCCACTGCCACTGTGCCTTTTTCAAGGCACTTTTGCATCTCAAGCACTTGAAGATAATCAGTGTTCCTGGAAAACTAGATGCAGTGGGTAGAGCAATCAGGGATTGTTGGGGCTCCACCTCCTTGGGAAGAAAGACCGTCCAGCTGGTCCAAGATTCAGGGGTCCAGCTTGGCAGTGAGGTTCCCACTGAGGGAGGCTAACACTGGGAGGTAAAACATGTTGGGAAAAGCACACAAGGGCCTGCTGGGCAGGGGTCCTGAGGGAATGGATGTCCAGATCCATCGTGATTGTGACTTGAAGAAGTCTTCGTTGTGGTCCCCTTTCAGACATGGGGACACCATCTGATGGCTCAGAGGGTTAAGAATCCATCAGCCTGCAATGCAGGAGACCTACGTTCGATCCCTGGGTTGGGAAGATTCCCTGGAGAAGGGAATGGCTTACCTACTCCAGTATTCTTGCCTGAAGAATTCCATGGACAGAGAAGCCTGATGGGCTACGAGTCCATGGGGTTGCAAAGAGTCAGACAAGACTGAGTGACTAATTTTTTTTTTTTCCAGACACAGAAATTCTTCCTCAAAGAAATCAAGATTGGCACTCAAGACACTTTCACTCTGGAACATGTTGGTGGGAATATAAAATGGTATAGAGTATGGAGGGTTCTCAAAAAATTAAAAAATACAGTACTATAATCCAGCAATCTCACTTCTGGATTTATTTTTAAAAGAATTGAAATCAGGATGGTGAAGACTTATTTGTACTCCTACTGTCCACAGTAACATTAACACAAGCCAAGATCTGGAAATCAGCCAAAGGTCTGATGACCGATAAATGATTGTATGCATACAATCAAAGTTTAGTTAGCCTTTAAAAAGAAATTCTGCCACTTGGGACAACATGGCTGAACCTGGAAAATATTGTGCTAAGCAAAAAGAACCAGTTATAGAAGGACACAAATACTGCATGAATCCACTCATATGAGGTATCTCAAATAATGTCTAAGAAGCAGAGAGGAGTTCGGTGGTTCCGGAGATTCTGTGGAACACAGTGTCTGGAGTTAACAGTAGTAATGTGCACTTGAACATTGTTAAGAAGGCGGATCTCATGGTAAGTGTTCTTTCCACAAAAACAAAACAAACAAAACCAAAAAACAAGGAGGAGAAGGAAAATTTTGGAAGTGATGGACGTGTCTATTACCCTGATTGTGGTGATGGTTTCAGGGGTGCATGCATATGACCAGACTCATTCAGTCATATAGGTTAAATATGTACAGTTTTGTGTGTGTGTGTGTGTGTGTGTGTGTGTGTGTGTGTGTATAAATTATACCTTAAGAAAGTTCTTTCAAAAAAGAGAGAGACTTTCATTCTAATCTTTAACTTGTTATTGGTTTCCATTTTTAACCCTGAATAATTCACATACATTCCCTTCTCAGGCCTCACATCCCCCGACCCCACACTTTACCCAGTGCCAGGCATGGAGTAAACTCTAGCAAAATCTGTTGAACAAATGAATGAATGGTTGAATTAGCTGAATTGGGTCCAAAGTTGGACTGGGATCAGCAGGCTTCAGGGGCTACCTGAACCTTCTGAAATTACATTCACAACTGTACACGTATGAGCAATTCTGTTTTTTCTGGGTAGAAGGTTTGTAGCTTTAATTACTCTTGCCATAATTTACTGAGGATTTGTTATGACAGGCTAAGGTCTGTACATATTTTATCACATTTAATCTTCAGGAACTGTGATGGAGGTTGTGAGAGGGGGTGGGAGGGGGTTACTATTTCCACTTTACTGAAGTGGAAACTCGGGTTTGGGGAGTGTAAGGTCTTGCTTAGGGTCGTGCGCCGGAGTTGAACTCAGGTCCATCACACTCCACAGCGTAAGCTCTAAACCACCGTAGTAAATTACTACAGTTTCTCAAAGAGATCAGTGAGCCCAGAAGATGAAGAAGAAACATTCCAGGATCCTAGAGTTCTATTTCTCTGTTGGACTGTGGGGAAGGGGAAGAAGGGTGGAGGTGGAGGAGGAAGCCAGCCAGCCAGCCAGAGCCGGACAGCACCCACGCCAGCAAGGGCTGCTATTTAGAGCAGCCCCAGAGCCCCCAGAAAGGATGATAAGGGTCAGGGCAGGGAAGAGCAGTTGTCAGGGGAGCCAGGGAGGGGGGGCTCTCTCCTCCCCCGTCCCTGCTGCCTCCAGCTCACGCTGTCGCCTGATGTCTAAATAAGGCTTAGAGGCACATTCTAGGCAGCTAAAAATAAACTCCGGCTCCCCCTCCTGCCCTTGGGCTCTGGCGACCTCCCCGGTCCCGTCAGGGCTCCCCTAGTCAGGACCAGCTCTCGGCGCATGCCAGTTTCGCCTCCTTGAGGACCCCAGGGTTTTGGAGGGAACGCTTCCCACGGCAAGATGACCTGAACCAGAAGCAGGAGCCCGGGCACCCGCTCTTGGCTCTGCCCGAACAGACCCGGGCAAGTCTCCCTCTTCTCTGGTCTGCAGTCTCCCCACATGTCAAAAGCGAGCATTAAATGAATGATGTGAAGCCCTGGCGTTTTTGAATGAATTTCAGGACCCCACCCTTTGGGGTCAACTTCAGAGTGTGCCCACTCGGGTTATTTAGGGATATCTGTCTTACAGACTTATTTTTAACTTACACAGTTTTTTATTATGATCTGAATTCTCTCCCCATCCTTAACGATTTGAAACATTCACATAAAAATCTGGACTCCCAGCTTCTCTTGAAAACACCAGGTCCGTCCACACTGGGCCAGTGTGTCAGGTAACAAGGAGCCCAAATTGGGTAGCGGTCTCCCCGTGCTGGCGGCATGAATGTACTACAGGTGGTTGCTGACAGCTACTCATTTCCGACCAACCCTGCAGGGTGTGAGGTGCCTGAAGCAATAGAAGTGAGCACACCGGGTGCTGCTGGCGGATTGCACCCCGGGGTTGGGACACTGGCATTGCTCTGCCCAGCAAATACTTGCTGAATGAATGAATGAATGAATGAGATAGCTGATAGAAATCTTTGGGAACTGTTATTAATATTACCAAACCAACTCGGATCTGCTGCTCCAATGCACGGGAAAGCCAATGTACCGACACTGCGTGGTAGTGGAGAAAAGAACCGCACTCACTGCCGGGTGCCACAGTAGGGAACTGCGGGACAGGCCTCAGAGGCCCACTCCAGTGCAGTCGCTGATTAGGGGTTTCTGCAAGGGGAGGAACAAAGAGGTTGGAATGAATTATCCTTGTGACATTTCTTAATCGTAACTTCAGGAGGTCAGGATATCTTTGGTTTATGATTCTCGAGCCAGGTGATCCATGGCTCAGGGGTCTGTTAGCTCATCTTGCCCCTCGAAAAGCTACCTGAGTGTGTACATTAATAATGATATCTACAATAGTAATTTTGGTACATTAACATGTAATTGACAACAGCAGTTTTAGTTATCTGACTCTACTTGATTAGTTTTCAGTTAGTACAAGCTTGAGGTCAGAGAGGACAAGGAAGAGAATAAAGTTGTGGATAGAGAGGGAGTTCAGTTTTAGGAGGACTCAATTTCAATTGTAAAGGCACACATGCAGGAGTTTTGAGCAAGGTGCTGCCCAACTGAAATCTGTTGCATTGTGTAACCCTGACCCTGAGTCCATGTCCCAAGCCCTTAGAAGGGACAAAGTTCCTAATACTCTCCCCCTCAATTAGGCATTGCCCTCCTTCTTCATAAGTCAGTGGGGTTGTCCTTGGTTGGAAGGTTGCTGGCAAAACAACCAAGGTCTGTTTGATTCAAACCATCTTGAGAGCCACTTTGGAGGCTAGTGAAGGGGCAAGGAAGGAGTTGGGAGGAAGGGTAGGAAAGGTTGAGGAGAGCTGTTCAAAGAACAGGCTTTAGGCCAGACTGCCTGGATCCACCCAGCTCCCCTTGGGCAGCTCACTGGAACGAGACACGTCACAGGGTGCTGCATCTGCACTGACCTTCAGACATCACGGAATCCATCCTGCCTCGACAAGTAGCAGGGCAATGAGATGTAGAGTGAGAATNTCCTCTCTCAGCTGCTTCTCCCCTGAGCCCTGACCAAACCTCAGGATGCCGCTTTCCTCTGACTGCCCTTTATTGAGCTCTTCCAGTGGCTTTCATTCCAGCCCTCTGCCTCACCCCCACCCCCAACCCAGAGCGCTCACCACGTGTCCTGCTCTTGTCTAACAGAGTCTGGGGGAGACAACAGTGTGTTTGACATCTTTGAACTCACCGGAGCTGCCCGCAAGGGCTCTGGGCGCCGACTGGTGAAGGGTCCTGACCCTTCTAGCCCAGCTTTCCGCATCGAGGATGCCAACCTGATCCCCCCTGTGCCTGACAAGAAGTTCCAAGACCTAGTGGATGCTGTGCGGGCGGAGAAAGGTTTCCTCCTCCTGGCCTCTCTGAGGCAAATGAAGAAGACCCGGGGTACCCTGCTGGCTGTGGAGCGGAAAGACCACTCTGGCCAGGTCTTCAGCGTGGTCTCCAATGGCAAGGCGGGCACCCTGGACCTGAGCCTGACCGTGCAGGGCAAGCAGCACGTGGTGTCGGTGGAGGAAGCACTCCTGGCGACTGGCCAGTGGAAGAGCATCACCCTGTTTGTGCAGGAGGACAGGGCCCAGCTGTACATCGACTGTGAGAAGATGGAGAATGCGGAGCTGGATGTCCCCATCCAGAGCATCTTCACCAGGGACCTGGCCAGTATCGCCAGACTGCGCATTGCCAAAGGAGGTGTCAATGACAATTTCCAGGTGAGGCCACTTTGATTCCTGATCCACGGGGCCGACTGCTAGGCAGCTTATGACCAGGAGGGTGATAACAAGAGAGGCAGGTGTTCCAGTATAGGAAATACTGCCTGTGCACTAAACCAGTGGTTCTCACACCGTAGGGAGCATCAGAATCACCTGGAGAGTTTACCAAAATGTATACTGCTGCATCCCACCCCTAGAGTTTTGGATTCAATAGGTCTGGGATGGGACCTGATAATTTACATTTCTAACCAGTTCAAAGGTGAGGTTGGTGCTGGTGTTCTAGGGATCAGACATTGAAAACCTCTAAAGGAAACAAGAAATAGTTTTCCTGTAACTGCTTTTAAATGCTCTTTATGCTCTTCTCAAGAAAATAATTTCAAATGCATTGTACCAATTATAATATTGCTTGAAGTGGATACTTTTTATGAGCAGGATAAATACCACTTGGCTATTTGCTTCCTCATGAGGATGTAACCGATCCCAAAGAAAAGATTAAAATAGTGGCTATTTGCTGCTGCAGTGTCTTCCTTGCTTAAACCTCTAGATCTTTGGGTCTGTGGCTTTGAAACTCCCACATTTAACTGTTTGACACTGGAGAGTGTCATTGTATCATCCGGTCTCAATATCAGATTCCATTTCCTGTATCCCCAAGTAGGCCGATAACTGAATTCTTTATAAAAGAACACAGACTTGGCAGAAAATACAATTAAGATTTTTGAAGTTATTTTGCAATTCCCGTGAATTTGGCAATTCACCAACAGTTATTTGGTGTGTTATTTTGACACGGTGATCTTGAAAGGGAGTTCTTTTCAAATTTTAGAACATCTGTTGGGTGCTCCTTCTAGCATAAACAGTCCCCCCTCCCACTGACCTCCCAGCCCCTACCAACACTCTACAAACAGTGTGTATCCTCTGCTCACAGGGGGTGCTGCAGAATGTAAGGTTTGTCTTTGGAACCACACCAGAAGACATCCTCAGGAACAAAGGCTGCTCCAGCTGTAAGTATCCCTCTGTTTTTAGGGCATATGGGAAAGTGAGGGCATTCCACCCAAAATAAGCTGAGAAACTTCAGCAATGGTGATTGTGCATAAATTACCCCAAGTGACAGTTACCTTTATATAAAAGTGACCTCAGTTTTCCACATTCAACGGTCCCCTCCTTTTGCATCCCTCACTGAAAATGAAATGTCTGTTACAGCTAGGATGCGTAGGGGCTGGCTGGTGGGAGCATCTACTTGAAAATATTCTCCTACTTTCCTCACTGTGTTCCTTTGTTCCTTGGCAGCTACCAGTGTCTTTCTCACCCTTGACAACAACGTGGTGAATGGGTCCAGCCCTGCCATCCGCACTGACTACATTGGCCACAAGACAAAGGACCTGCAAGCCATTTGTGGCATCTCATGTGATGAGCTGTCCAGCATGGTCCTGGAGCTTAGGGGTCTACGCACCATTGTGACCACGCTGCAGGACAGTATCCGCAAAGTGGTCAGTAGCCTCCACCCCCCGCCTGTTAGCAGGAGCCCCTGCATGTGATGGTGATGATGCTGAGGGACTGAAAGTCAGGCTTGATACTAATAACATTTCTCCCCCTTTTAGACTGAAGAGAACAAAGAGCTGGCCAATGAGCTGAGGAGGCCCCCACTCTGCTACCACAACGGAGTCCAGTATAGGACTGGCGATGAGTGGACAGTGGACAGCTGCACTGAGTGTCGCTGCCAGGTAAGGCTCTCGACAGACTGAAACACGAATGGATGGCACACTCTCTGAAGAAAGAGCCAGATGGCTCCAGAGGTTCTTTTCATGTTCCATGGCTGGATACCCAAGCGGTGTCTTTTTCTTAAGATGCAGTTATGACATCTATAAAATCATTTAAATGCTCAGAGTTTTTCAAAGTCTTAATCATACCCCAGGCTAAGAATAATATCTAAAAGAATATATCTATTTAAATATCTCGGTAACTTACCTGCTTTAGTTCAAGAGCTAAGTGTTGAATATCAGGTAAGTAAAACTGAGTTGGAACTTTCCCCCCCAACCTGATTCATATTCAGCTATGACATGGAGATTCTTTTATACAGTACTGATCGCTATTCAAATCACTTAGCCCAACATCGTTAGAACTATCCACTTACCTTGGATGGTACTGCCTGCAGCGTATGTGTCCTTCTGGCTCACCCCCTACCCAACACCAGGGGCAGAGGGGTTTGAGGGGTGTTACTGACTCATTGAACAAAGTCAAGCTTAAATACAAATCATGGGTTGCGGATTTGGGAGCCACCTTTACTAAATTCCCATTCTTGTCCAATATTATATAAAGCCATAAATATATGAGAAAGTAAGATGCTCATTGATCTTCTTTTCCCCATAAAGATGTAATTTAAAATTTTTGAAGTCCTGGCTGAGTGTCAAGAGTTTGATTTCAGATACAGAGCAACAGATCTGACTCATGACATTAGGTGGTGCCAATTGCATAAATTCATGCTGGTCTGTGCATGAAGAAGTGACTAAGTGGCAATTGAGAAGAATTCTAGAGGGATGGAGTGACAAGTAAGCAGCACTTGAACTGTCTCTACAGTATTGGCAGCTGCCAAAAGACAGGCAGATCTTCTATTAAAATCATTCCACTAGAGCATTTATAGCCCAGACGACATTTCAGCTTGTAATTGAAATGTTTCAGTATGTAAGCTTCTGCTTGCAATATGCTTAGTACCCATTTCTCCTTCATGTTGCCCTGCAGAACTCAGTTACCATCTGCAAAAAAGTGTCCTGTCCCATCATGCCCTGCTCCAATGCCACAGTTCCTGATGGAGAATGCTGCCCACGGTGCTGGCGTAAGTTCCTAAGATTGTATGACCATGCTTCAGCGACTGGATCAATTGTACATAATGCTGGAATATCAGTCCCATCTCTGTCACGTTTTAATTCAGTTTCTTGCTGTAGCATCTGGTTAGCTGATGGCTTGTCTGCTGTATAGAGCCAAAAAAATGCCATTATGACTAAACTTAATTACCCCCCTGGATTGTGGTGTAGACAATAACCTTAGTATAGTTGATTATGATTCTGTGCTTTGAGAAAAAACGAGATGAAGTGGTAGCAGCAATAGCTTTAAGTTAACTGGATTTAGATTCTGAGTTATGGCCTAGAGTCAATAAAAATATGCTCACCAGAGAAACTGATGGACTTAAGCAGGCCTGAAAGTTCTACCTGTTTTATCTACAGGCATAGGAGACCTAAGAAAAAATAGTAGTTTGAGTCTCAGGGCTCTGTAAGAAATTGTATTGTTTCATGGTACCCAGTCCCTGGGTTTTGCTGCCAGTATAATTAATCACTTTGCTGAGACACTGTAGTAAGTACAAGTCATAAAAACGATTTATCACAACTAAGATGCATAAAACAGGAAAGTAGCACTCACCCTTCACATCCACACTCCCCCCCCTCCACTCCCCGTTTCCTATACACACGGATCGCAGCTCAGAAGAACCAGTTCCCTTCAGAGATGTCAGTGACACTGGATCTGTCATAATCATTTGTACATTGCTTTCTGTTCAGCATTCACTTCAGATGTGGGTTAAAGGGAACAAGCCTAGCTAGGGACTAGCAGAGCGCTCAATTTTGAGCCAGGGATAACTAGGAAAACTTCGAACTGATGGCAAGAGAAAACAAGTTCTCTGTCTCCTGTCAGATACAGGACGTGATTGTAGTCATGGCGCCTGGGCAGATGGTAAATAAACATACTTCCCTCTTATGAAAACATGTGCAGAAAAGGCCCCAAATGCTAGGGTGAGAGGAGCAACCCACTGACTGACCTCATGACTGATCCAGGGCCAGAGCCAACAGTGGCTCTGCTGCCTTCAGATTCATCTGCGAAACACATGGGTCTCCGACTCTCCTGAAAGTCAGAAGTGACTCCTATAAGTTGCCTAAAACCCAAGTATTCTTGGAAACCTGGGGCTGGAAATGCCTACCAAGACATCTTAAGTCAAAAAAAGGAAACTTATTTAAAATGCAGACTGGAAGAAGGGGGAGAGGATGACTAGAAACATATGTGCGGGAAAGGTTCAGCTATACTGACCCAGGCAAAGCATGCAATTACCCCAAAGCTGTGCACAGAATGACTGCTTGGCCACTGGCCTAACAAATATATTGCTTTTCACTCTCTGGCATGGGAAGAAAGTCCAGAGCAGAGCAGCCCAAAGAATAGCTTGTTTTCATGATAACACACTAAATGCACCCATCTGCTCAGCAGCCAGCGACTCTGCAGACGATGGCTGGTCCCCGTGGTCTGAGTGGACCTCTTGCTCTGTGACCTGTGGCAATGGAATCCAGCAGCGTGGCCGCTCCTGCGACAGCCTCAACAACAGATGCGAGGGCTCCTCTGTGCAGACGCGGACCTGCCACATCCAGGAGTGTGACAAGAGATGTAAGTGTTTGGCCACTTGGGGATGTGGAGACCTGACTTGTCCTTGTTGTCACCAACAGCAACTTCAGAGCACAGAGGTTGAAGGCACAGGTTCTAGGCTCTGATCTAATCCCAGTTCTCTGCCTTATCTGTGCACCCTTGAGCACAGCTTATCCTCTCTGAGGCTCTTATCTGTAAATTGAGGGTAAAAATAGTTTAAAGATTTTTAGTTTGGCAGTTTGAAGATTTGGCTTAGAGGATGCATTTAAAGTGTTAACATAGAGCTTGGCTTGTGGGAAGCACCATATAACCATCAGGTTTGTCCTTTAGTTAAACAGGATGGCGGCTGGAGCCACTGGTCCCCGTGGTCATCTTGTTCCGTAACATGTGGAGATGGTGTGATCACAAGGATCCGGCTCTGCAACTCCCCCAGCCCCCAGATGAGTGGGAAGCCATGTGAGGGCAAAGCCCGGGAGACCAAAGCCTGCCAGAAAGACGCCTGCCCCAGTAAGTGCATGCATCACCCAGCATGATGCTGGCAGCTCCACCCCGCTGGCTGCCTGGCATCCGTGGGTCACGGATGGGGGAAGGTTGCTTCCTAGAGAAACAAACAGAAGCACAGCCCTGCAGGGCACAGCAGCTTCTTCTAACAACAAATAGAACCATTTCAGACTCACCCTCTTCCCAGACATCCTTAACATGTGTCAGGGTCATGGAGGTTTCTTGAACACACTCAGGAGAGTCTCCTGTGAAGGTAAAATGTTTGGAAATTTGTCTTAGCTTTGGCCTGTGGTTCATTTTCTTACAGTCAATGGAGGCTGGGGACCCTGGTCACCATGGGACATCTGTTCTGTCACCTGTGGAGGAGGGGTACAGAAACGTAGCCGGCTCTGCAACAACCCCACACCCCAGTTTGGAGGCAAGGACTGCGTTGGTGATGTGACAGAAAACCAGATCTGCAACAAGCAGGACTGTCCCATCGGTAAGCCACACAGCCCAGGCAGCCCAGGACAAAATCACTTAACGGCACACTCAGCTTTCATGGGGGTTCAGTTTGGATGGTCCTGAGTGGTTTGATTAAAATGCCAGATGGACAACATAATCTCAAAAGTTAGCAGTTACACAGGCCTTACAATATTACACCCCCATTTAAGGGACCAGAATGGCAGTAACAGCAGCTGAGACCCACGTTTGCCTGTCACTCTTATTTCAGATGGATGCCTGTCCAATCCCTGCTTTGCTGGTGTCCAGTGTACCAGCTACCCTGATGGCAGCTGGAAGTGTGGTGCTTGTCCCCCAGGCTATAGTGGAGACGGTGTCAAGTGCAAAGATGTTGATGAGGTGAGGAGCTGGGAGCTACCAGACCTAGGAAAGCATCTCATCTGCCTTGGTCATTTCTTGTGGCAGTATTCTCTAAACATGAACAAACCTGTTTCTTCCACAGTGCAAAGAAGTCCCTGATGCCTGCTTCAACCACAATGGAGAGCACAGGTGTGAGAACACAGACCCCGGCTACAACTGCCTGCCCTGCCCACCGCGCTTCACTGGCTCACAGCCCTTCGGCCAGGGCGTGGAGCATGCCACCGCCAACAAACAGGTAGAGCAGAGGGGACTAGTAGATGGGAGTGAGGGGGGATGTCCTTGACTGAAGTGGGGAACGTCCTCTCACACCGTTCAAGGAAAACGGGCGAGGGGGTGAGTGTCAATCTAGCTTTTAGAAACAGGACTAGAAAATGAATTGTTCATCCAGCAGAGAAAATTGGTCCATCACATTTAACCACGCTGCTCTGGAGTGAGTTGTGAGTGGCTGGACTTGCAAGTGCCAGGATGATGTGCAAGTTCAAGGAAAACACACATAAAGCCATGTCAGCCTATAACCTGGCATCAACATTCCCAGGACAGGATGGAGAGGACTCATACTCTTCCCATGGATCTCTGTCCAGAGGCAGTGGGGAGCTGGGGACCCTCCAAGGCTCTGCCTTAACGTCAGAATGTTGTACCCTCAGGTATGCAAGCCCCGAAACCCCTGCACAGACGGGACACATGACTGCAACAAGAACGCCAAGTGCAACTACCTGGGCCACTACAGCGACCCCATGTACCGCTGCGAGTGCAAGCCTGGCTACGCCGGCAACGGCATCATCTGCGGGGAGGACACAGACCTGGACGGCTGGCCCAACGAGGACCTGCTATGCGTGGCCAATGCAACTTACCACTGCAGAAAGGTAGCCCCACCCTCGCCCGCCTCCAGAAACCCTTATCAAGGGGATGAGCTGAGGAACTGCTTAAACTTGGGGAATGGAACTGAAAGATCAAATAATCTGAAGGCAGAGGAACACTAATTCTTATTAAATCACTTGGTGCCAAGAACATGAATGGGGCAGGCCCTTTGGGCAGTTGTGTTCCACAGTCGATTATGTTGTCCTGTCCAAAAATGTTCACTTCTTTACCAAATGCCAGCAGAGCATGACCCATGTTCCCAGTATATGTAAAATTTAGAGCATTTATACAAAGTATTTGTGTGTGTGTGTGTGTGTGTGTGTGTGTGTGTGTGTGTGTGTGAAGACAAGCAAACTTTTTTGTCTTCCCACTGAAAATACCTGCTGTCAGAGTAGCATTCAGTTCTGTCTGCAGTTTTTTTTCAGTGCACTCTCTAGTGCATGAGCTGAGCAAAAGGCTTGCAAACTGAAGCTGCAATGTGTCTTCTCTTTCCAGGATAATTGCCCCAACCTTCCCAACTCAGGGCAGGAAGACTATGACAAGGATGGAATCGGCGATGCCTGTGATGATGACGATGACAATGATAAGATTCCAGATGACAGGGTAAAATTGTTTTCCATTCCTCTTTCAGCTTTTGCGTTCAGCAACAGCCCCTTAACCCTTAGGATTCAACAAAATTACTGATATCTAGTCATCAGAAATTATTCGTTGTGATTCTGTTGTTTTCAGCTATAGATGTTGCCAAGAGAATTTTTAAATGAGGGTTTTGTTTTTCATCACAGCCTGCCTTTCCCCTAGTTGGAGCAAAAAGTTACAATGTGTGAACAAATGACATTGCTCCCCATATTGGTTTCAAATGTCTTCTCTAGATCATAGTAAGGTTATCTCTGCTTGCACCCTAGTGGAGATGTTGAGTTTCTATTTACATCTCACTGACTCATAACCAACAGAAATTCATTTTTCATTCATTATGTCCTGGCTTTTAACTTTTGCGTGGTTATTTTACAGGGGACTTAGTATATGCACCAAGTAGAAAATGATTATTGCAGATTTTCACAGTTTTACATATATTATGCATGTGATTTGAGGCTAGTTTCGTGGACCAAGTTGTACAATGCTCTGCTTCTTCTCTTGGCAGGACAACTGTCCATTCCATTACAACCCAGCCCAGTACGATTATGACAGAGATGACGTGGGAGACCGCTGTGACAACTGCCCCTACAACCACAACCCAGACCAGGCTGACACAGATAACAATGGGGAAGGAGATGCCTGCGCAGCTGACATTGATGGGGACGGTAAGGCGCTCCCTGCTTCCAGCCAGCCTGTAGGCAGCTATGACGGCATTCAGCTCTCAGCCTTGAACAGCGCTGGCTGTTAGTGTGCAGTCTGGTTGAAACAGCTGAGGCTAAAGATTCCAGCTCTTATCTGTCCTGTGTTCTCTGCAGGTATCCTCAACGAACGGGACAACTGCCAGTATGTCTACAATGTGGACCAGAAAGACACTGACATGGATGGGGTTGGTGATCAGTGTGACAACTGCCCCCTGGAACACAATCCAGACCAGGTAGGTAGATTCCTTTCAGAATCTTTCAGTAAACTGTTAGCATCTCCCTTTCTAAGCCTCTTTAAAAAATAGAAGAGTTTAAGTTCAAACACTTTCATTACCATGGCTGTCAGTGATCTCATAGCCAATTACAGCATTTTCATGTGAACAGTTCACCTGACCTAAGCTCTCTGCAGAGTTCCATAGGTCTTTAGCATGACAGTCTTGTAACTTCATTCTTATCCTCTATAAGAAGCCCACATGATTTGCTCAGTGGAATCTACCATTGTTAAGATAAATTATACAAAGCAGAAATCTGTGACTGACAACTGTACAGGAATATTAATCATGTTTGAACCTAAGAGATGGAAGAAAATATCCCTAAGCAAGATACACAGCCATTTTCATGGCTCATGATATAATCTGACTGCAAGAAAAGCAAACTAAATATATTTCCCCAAACTAGAGAAATCCCTGTTTCTTTGTCATTCTTCAAGTGTTTTGGCATTGCAAACAGATAATTCTGTACCAGTGCTAGGGAGTGCTGCAAACAGACATAGCCAGAGCAAGTTCCATGTCTGAAAGTGTTTCTTTTCTAGTGTAATCGCTCATCATTATTTTCTCGGTGTGAAACTTAAGGCTTTTTTTTTCCCTAAAAGCAATTATTCTGGAAATTTAGAAACCACCTTTTTATAAATGCAAATATTTTTAAAAGATTCAGGAAATGATAAATCCAGCTAATTTCTGGAGAAAACCAGAAACTCTCCTAATATTTGCTCTTATGACTTTCTCTAAAACAAAAAGCACCAGGATGAATTGCTTCGGGGAAATAGGGGAAAGCATGAATGATTTCAGATAGCATTCTTGATCAAATGGCATTGAGGGTCACCTGTTTTGAATTTGAGTCTTACTGTAAATTAACCTCAGTGCCATTTAACCTCCCAGGATAACGTGTTGGTTCTTCGGATAATAATAAAGTTTATAACAATTAATAAATCATGTAAAAATCTTAATGGCAAAGAGCATAAATACTGGCAGGCAAAATTGCAATTGTGTATAAATAATCTGTAAGCATTCTGTAAGAATTCTGTATAATTCAGTACATTACATTACATGTACTGAATGCTTTAAAAAAGGTACTCTGAGAAATATGGTTTTGAAAAAAATTAGAATTTTGACTTTACCTGAGCCAACACTGGACAATCCTGATGGACTAGATGTGTAAAACCAAATACCTAAGAGAGAAGAAAATGATTTATCCCACCATACAGGTTACCCAGTATGTATGAAAAGCAGTGCCATGTTGCCATGATTTAATGGCCTGGAATAGAAGTTGACGTGTCAACAATTTCCTAATTGAAAATTTGAATAGAACATAAATTGTACCCAGAGCATTCAACTCATCATTAAGATATAAGTAGTTAATATGGCATTCTATCCTTAGTGATGAAATGATGCTTTCTATTTAATTTTATTTAGAAAGTTTTCTATTTTAAAAGAACTTTCAAATATCCCTTTAAAAACTGTCTAATACAAACAAGGATCAAGAATAAAACACTTAAGACCAATGAGGCTTCACATCTATATTAACACATCTCATCAGACACTGGAGAATCTCCGAAAGTTTTCTTCAGCATCAGTGATTCACATCCCAGCTTACCCTGTCTCTTTCAGCTTGACTCTGACTCCGACCGCATTGGAGACACCTGCGACAACAATCAGGACATTGATGAAGACGGCCACCAGAACAACCTGGACAACTGTCCCTACGTGCCCAACGCCAACCAGGCGGACCACGACCAGGACGGCAAGGGCGACGCCTGCGACCACGACGATGACAACGACGGCGTTCCCGATGACCGCGACAACTGCCGGCTGGTGCCCAATCCCGACCAGAAGGACGCCGACGGTGAGTCGCTGGAGCCACTGCTAAAGCGAGTGACTGGAACCACGGCTGTCTGGATTGCAGAAACAAAACCAAAGCTGAATACATTTGAGGACGAGGAGACTAAATGTTAACTTTGACAAGACAGTGAATTTCTGGCACCAGTAATGGTATTTTGGATTTCACTGAACTCTTGCCTTTTTGCCTTTAGGTGATGGTCGAGGTGATGCTTGCAAAGATGATTTTGACCAGGACAAGGTGCCAGACATTGATGACATCTGTCCCGAAAATGTTGATATCAGTGAGACTGATTTCCGCCGATTCCAGATGATTCCTCTAGATCCCAAAGGGACATCCCAGAATGACCCTAACTGGGTTGTACGCCATCAGGGTAAAGAACTCGTCCAGACTGTCAACTGTGACCCTGGACTTGCTGTAGGTGAGTAGAGAGTTCTTCGAACGAAAGGCCAGTGTGTACAGGGGAAAAGAAGCCCATGGGAAAGCAGGCAGTGGCATGTGTCCCCGTGAGTGCTAAAAAGGGCTGGGAAGGCAACGGAGAACCTCCGGGAGGCTGCAGGTTTTAACCTGGGTGTGGCCTCCTCTTCCAGGTTATGACGAATTTAACGCTGTGGACTTCAGCGGCACCTTCTTCATCAACACTGAGAGGGATGACGACTATGCCGGCTTTGTGTTTGGCTACCAGTCCAGCAGCCGCTTCTATGTTGTGATGTGGAAGCAAGTCACTCAATCCTACTGGGACACCAACCCAACGAGGGCTCAGGGGTACTCTGGACTCTCCGTGAAGGTCGTGAACTCCACCACCGGGCCTGGCGAGCATCTGCGGAATGCCCTGTGGCACACAGGAAACACCCCTGGCCAGGTGAGAACAATGCCCTGCAGGAGGGGAAGGGGTGCTGTGTTTGGCCAAGCCTCCCACCAGGGAGTCTTAGACATCAAGTTCCCAGCATCACCAACTGTAGCATTAAGCTCTGCATTGTGAAAACCATCCTAGCGTCTGAGAGAGTAGCTCACTTGAGATCAAAACAGTGTTAGCCTCTTCAAAGAAACAAAAATGTCAACGTCCCTTCTCTTTGCTGATATGCACATTCAAGGTTACATAGCCAGTAAAGCCCTTGGGAAAAAAATCCTACATTGCAGCCCTCTAATTTAGGTCAACTCAGTACCTTTTCAAGGACCATTCCATTTCATGGAATCTAACATAAATCTCATAATGAAGCTGTTTCAACCTTTGCTTTTCCTTTTCCTCCAGGTACGCACACTGTGGCATGACCCTCGTCACATTGGCTGGAAAGATTTCACTGCCTACAGATGGCGTCTGAGCCACAGGCCAAAGACAGGTTTCATCAGGTAAGATTGCTCTGATTAAATATCCCTTAAGTCATACTGACTGGCAGGGAGGAGAGGACCAAAGGTAAGGGTGGCACTAATGTGATGTCCTTCTTTCCCGCAGAGTGGTGATGTATGAAGGGAAGAAAATCATGGCTGACTCAGGACCCATCTATGACAAAACCTATGCTGGTGGTAGGCTAGGCTTGTTCGTCTTCTCTCAAGAAATGGTGTTCTTCTCCGACCTGAAATATGAATGCAGAGGTAGGAGCAAAATGACAGTGAATATATAGGTGAAATCCCTAGTTCAGACCAGTACCAAGAATGTCAGTCATGCAAGAGGCTGATTTAAAGGCTATGTAAGACACAGGGTTATTTCTATCTTGCTGTTGAAGACACAATGGTAAAAATGAAATAATGAAAGCCTTAGAAAGCACAGCATAAGTTCTGGAAGGTTATGCTATATCAAACACCTTGCAACAGTGTTCAAACACATTAATGTGTAATTTTATAAACTATGAATCTTAAAATACACTTTTGCCATTATAAAAGTAGAGCTGTGCCAAGGTTGTTCACGTATTAGTGGATATTAAGATGACAGTGCCTCAGTGAATTATTTTATGTATTTATGGTGTATATATATTCATTTCACAGATTCCTAATCATCAAACTTGATCAAAAGACTGATCATAACCAATGCTGGTATTGCACCTTCTGGAAACATGGGCTGTAGAAAACCCCCAGGATCGCTCCTCGCTGACTGCCTTTGCTCTCTGCTTGCATGAGTGTGGACTCCTAGGACATGTGACTTGCCTCAAGAAAATGCAGTTTTCCAAATCAGACCCTGCATTCAGCCTCTGACTGAGAAGAATCTTCCAAGGAGACAAACAATGACCTTGGTTGGCTTTTGCAAAAGCAAACAGCATCCACATGCTTTGGTTGGAAGGTGCCTGTCCCACTCTGCTTTTGTCAGAGCAGAATGCGACTGTGAGGCCAGCTCTGAGCAGTGGACTCCAAAGTGTTTTCAGGCATGTGAAAGAAGGGAGGATTCATTAGAATTGACAAACAAAACCACCCCTGATCTACTCCCTCTGGAATGGGGGGGCGGGGGTCCAAAGCCCAAAGGGGAGGACGCATACCCAAGAGACGATTGTATGAAGAAAATATGGAGGAACTGTTACATTTTTGGTACTAAATCATTTTCAGGGGATTGAAAGACTATTGCTGGATTTCATGATGCTGACCGGTGTTAGCTGATTTAACCCACATAAATAGGCACTTAAATAGGAGCAGGGAAGGAAGGAAAAGACTGGCTTCTGGACTTCCTCCCAGATTTCCACCCCTTAACACATCACCTGTAGTGACCAGAATAGAGAGTTGGAGTTAAACCATCACAAGGCAGTGCTGGCTGCCGCAGCTTGGTTCTATTGAAATTGTCAGTTGTAGTCCAGATGGAGCTTCTGCAGATGTAGCAGGAAAATAAGAAAACCCACCATCTCAGTGAGCACCAGGCTGTCTCCCAAGGGACGGGCAGCCCATGCTTGTATTTTTATGGTTAGAAAGGCACAAAATTATCAACTAAGACATTCCTTGTCTCTCTTTTTTCCTGAATATCATGGAGTTTTCCAGTTGTCTCTTTTGGACTGTAGTTTTTGGTGTTTTAAACAAACACTTTACAATGTAAACTATTTATTTTTTACTTATTCTGGGAGATCTGTCTGAAAGACTATTCATGGAACAGGAAGAAGCGTAAGGACTATCCATATCATCTTTGCTACAAGTCATTATGACTGTAAGATTGTAAATACAGATTATTTATTAACTCTGTTCTACCTGGAATCTAGGTTTCATATGGGAAGTGTCTGAGAGCAGGTAGTTGAGATTGATCAGCAAATCTTTCACAGGAATGGCACAAGGAAACCAGCATAGCAAGCTGCTCTTCACTTTGTGCTCAGACTGAATGATTTGGAATTCCTTTTTCCCTTTTTTTTTCCCAAGTGGAATTACTTGGTTGTCCATTTGCAAGTGTTTTTAGTTTGCAAAGAAAGCCAAGAGGCCATTAATACTGTCTTATCCCATCCCTTGTGCCTATTTCCAGGGAGATGAAAAGCATCTACATTTATTATTTTTGCCTTTTTCCAAAAGAAAAAAATGACAAAGGTGAAACTTGTATACAAATATTACCTCATTTGTTGTGTGACTGAGTAAAGAATTTTGGGATCAAACAGAAAGAGTTTAGGTGTCTAACAAACTTAAAGCTACTGTAGTACCTAAAAAAAAAAAAAATCAATGTTGTACATAGTATAAAAATTCTTTGCAGAAAAGTATTCCCAGTAAGGAAATAGCATTGAAATGTTAAATACGTTTTCTGAAAGTTGTTTTTTTCTATCATCTTGTATACCGTTGCTTTATTTTTATAAATTATTTTCTCATTGCTTTTGGAATAGATATCTCAGATTGTGTAGATATGCTATTTAAATAATTTATCAGGAAATACTGCCTGTAGAGCTAGTATTTCTATTTTTATAAAATGTTTGCACACTGAATGGAAGAAATGTTCGTTTTTTGTTTTGTTGATTTGTTTTTTGCTTGTTACCCTCCTCCCTGTTTTTACTATTTGCCAATACTTTTCTAGGAATGTGCTTTTTTGTACACATTTTTATCCATTTTACATTCTAAAGCAGTGTAAGTTGTATATTACTGTTTCTTATGTACAAGGAACAACAATAAATCATATGGAAATTTATATTTATACTTACTGTATCCACGTTTATTTGTTTTCTGGCCTTCTGTTATGAGGTATGGGTAAACTGTATCCTTAAACCAATACAGCATACACAAAAAGAAATCACAGTAATAGTGACGTTCATAGTTCCTATACAATTTAAGAAGACTGAATTGCTTAGATGACATATTTGCTGGATTTGTGGAATAAAAGAACAAAACAAATTAGCCTGTCATACTAAAAATAAGCAATGAGAAATGACCACCCCCACAAGATGTGAGACTCAAAAGGATATAAGTTTATAGTTTATTAATGTCACTAAATGTCATTTATCGAATACTTTTCAAAGCCTAGTTCTGTTCCTGAAAACAAAAAAGAAAAGAGTAAAGCACGTACTCACAGCTACATCTTCTGACCCGTGAATGAGGACACCAGGCTGTAAAGAAACTTTAAAAACAGTGAAAGACGAACTGTCCTTAAAAAGCTGGGTCAAATGCTATAGATACCACATTTTGGAGAGTGACTATGCCTTTGGTCAGAAAGATGACTTAAGAGAGGGAGAACTGGGAATAAATCCTAATAAATCCTAATATATATATATATATATATATACACATATATATTAGGAATAAATCCTAATATGTATATATATACACATACATATATATGTGTACACACACATATAAGATATCAACTTATTTTGTGATGAGAAAGCCAAAGCCTTACAATAAGCAGAACCTGACCTTCAGGTGTGCTAACCATGAATGTAGAATACCGTCCAATTTTTAGTTGTAAAAAGAAGTTTAAAAAATTTTAGAATAAAAATTTTTATGAATAAAGATCTCACTGATGTCCATTAAACAAAAAGGACAAGCTGAGTGAGACAGAATCTTTTTTCCCCTTATTGACTTTTCTCTCTCATTCTAGAAACATATATAAGTATAAATTGCATAGTCATATCTAATTATAAAATGCCAAATCACTTTATGGTATCTAGGTGAAGAATCAGGAACTGGAAGGTGTTGGTTATAAACTTTGGAAAACTGATTTGAAAGAAATATTCTTTGAAACATGACATCATTCATTCTCAGAGCAGCTCAGCACATGAAGTCTTGGGAGAGAATTCTAATTCACTTTTAAGTAACAGAACAAAAGTAACTGATAGTATCAGGATGGGACAGAAGAAACTGGGACCTGGAGCTTTCTTACCAGGAATCTCGAATCAGGTTGTACTGAAATAAAGGACTTGTTAAAAATTAAAACTACGCCATCAGGGTGATAGCTCTCTCCTTCTATAGGAGTTTATTGTCATGTGTTTCAGAGTTGGACTGAAGGGCAATGAACTCTAGGTCCTATGGGAATTTACAATAAAGCTGGTGCCCGTAGTTTTCTTGAAGAGTCATAAGTAAAAAAACCTCAAATTTTAAGATCCTAAATTTATTCCTGAAATGAGTTAGCTCTTGCTATTTCATGCTTTTTCTCTACATTTTCTGGGGGCAAACACTCAGGTCTAGAGGGAAACTTAAAATAAAAACACTGCTTTTTAAAGAACATTTTCTTTCTTATCAAGGTAATCTTTCATTTAATTTGGAGCCTTCATATTGAGTATATTATACAAATTCAGCTTGCCAGTTCTTTGTTAGAGGTAGGTACCTTCAGTTTACACGCTATGGAAGGGTCTCATTCCTTTCAAGGGTAAAATTAATTACTTAATCATTCTGCTTTCCTACCCTCTGTTAAACTTTTGTAACATAAAGGTCCACTATGCCCCAAATACCATTTGGAGAAATATACTATAAAGCCATAAACGATCTCCTCACCATCTATCTCACTCTCCTCTTCTCTCCCTCCCTCTCCCTCTCTCTTGCTCTCTCTCACACACAAATACATATCAATCAAACACCAGAAGCACAGGGGTTTGGAAAAGACATAAAAAGTTCTCATAAATTCAGGTTACTGACTTGTAACTAATAAACCCTCCCTCTTAAAATAGTAATACAGCTTTTTAAAAACCAGCTGATCTTTATTGGCTGAATTCTAAAAGGGAAACTCTGAAAGAAGATAACAAACTAAATGTCATATTTGAAACAATTCAGTCAAACTTCTGCTTATGAAAAGTACCACTACTAATAAGATAGTAAGGATAGCCTAACATTGTTTTGTTGGGAAAATTCATTTCTCTTCACAGCAAGCTATACTTACTTAACAGGCATAGAGAGAAGGAAAAAAGGGAAATCAGGGCAAAACTACAAGTCATGGTCAACAAACCTGTGTAAACCCCAGTAATGTAGTGATGGTAATATTAAATACAAAGCAATCATAAAACTTCAACTAGTTTCACCACAGCACACATACATAAAATGTTGGTTTCTATAATGCAATAAAAAACAATTTTCCTGGGAATTTCAATGAGGAAAAATCAGTGAGCAATTTACCACAAGTTTCAAAAAATATCAAAAAAATATGATCCAGAAAGAGAGAATCTAAACATTAAAATCATCATTTGAGAATGGTCTCTCTAAAGCATTCACTGAATTAAAAGAATTTGGAAAAAACGTGGTTTAACTTAATTTACCAACTCTCTTAAAAGCACAACCCAGCAAGTCAGTGCTTAAGATTCTTTACATTCTTCTGTCACATCTTCAGTCTCCTGTTCATCTGCACATTAAAAAGAATAACCAAATTTGTCAGATATCTGTGCATAATTAAGAAAAATTATCAGCCTATGTTTTATAAACATTAAATCCTTTTACACATAAGACGAACCACATTCTCATTTAATATTTATCATACAATCATCACTGTGCAACAAATATTAAATTTATTTTAATTTTTATTGAATATTAAAATCAATATTCAAAATATCCAAAATCACTGCAGACACTGACTGCAGTCATGAAATTAAAAGACACTTGCTCCTTGGAAGAAAAGCTATGACCAACCTAGACAGCATAGTAAAAAGCAGAGACATTACTTTGCCAACAAAGGTCCATCTAGTCAAAGCTATGGTTTTTCCAGTAGTCATGTGTTGATGTGAGAGCTGGACCATAAAGAAGGCTGAGTGCCAAAGAATTGATGCTTTTGAACTGTGGTGCTGGAGAAGACTCTTGAGAGTCCCTTGGACAGCAAGGAGATCAAACTAGTCAATCTTAAAGGAAATCAGCCCTGACTATTCATTGGAAGGACTGATGCTGAAGCTGAAGCTCCAATACTTTGGCCACCTGGTACAAAGAGCTGACTCACTGGAAAAGACCCTGATGTTAGGAAAGATTGAAGGCAGGAGAAGGGGACAACAGAGAATGAGATGGTTGGATGGCATCACTGACTCAAAGAACATGATGGACCAAGAAGCCTGGTGTGCTGCAGTCCATGGGGTCGCAAAGAGTTGGACATGATTGAGCGACTGAACTGAACTGCACAGTCACCACAAGCTGTACACAAAATTTACAAGAAAAAGTAAAATATAAGGAGCTTGCCTTCATTGAGCTTACAGCTATGGGATAGTTTTTTGGGTGTTGAACTAAAATGGTTATGAATTTGGAGACATACATCAAAATTATTATTATCATTATTATTTGCTTTGTACTGAGATTCCAGGAAGCTAAGTGAAACAAAAAGTAAATGTGACAGTAGATAAGAACTTACTAGATAAGAACTTATGGCAGATAAGAACTGACTGCCTTTCATTTCTTCAATGTTAGAAACAAATTATGACACTAAGCAAAGTGGAATGTAAATATTCTTCCAATCTTAATAAGAAGCTTTCCATATAAGGCAGAATTGACAATAGCACCGAATAAAAGAGAATCAGGAGAGACTGGAACCCTCAAACACTGCAGGTGGGAATGTAAATGAGGCAGCTGACTTGGAGAACATCTGACAGTTGCTTGAAAGGTTACCATAGACCCAGCAATTCTACTCCTGGGCATATCCCCTAGAGAAATGAAAACATGTGAGCTTAGTCCCTCAGTTACACCTGACTCTTTGTGACCCCATGGACTATAACCCACCAGTATGACTGTATGGTCCTCTGTCCATGGGATTTCTCAAGCAAGAATACCAGCTTGGGTTGCCATTTCCTCCTCCAGGGGATCTTCCTGACCCAGGGATTGAACCCACAACCTCCTGCATCTCCTGCACTGCAGGCAGACTTTTTTTTTTTTAACTGATGGCTGAGCCATCACAGAAGCCCCAAATGAAAATATATATCTACCCAAAATCCTGCACACTGAGATTAATAGCAGAATTACAAATAACAGCCAAAAAGTAGAAACAACTCAAATGTCCATCAGCTAACGAATGGATAAGGAAAATGTGGTAAATTCACACAAAAGAATATTATTCAATAATAAAAGAGTAAAGTACTGATACAAGCCACAACATGTCAGACACAAAAGACCACATATTATATGATTCCATTTATATGACGTGTCCAGACCAGGCGAATTCATAGAGTCGTAAAGTAGGTCAGTGATCACCTGGGGCTGGGGGTTGGGGGGAAAATGGGCAGTGACTGTGAGTTGGTACAGTATTCTTCTCTAGGATAAGGAAAATATTGTAAAATTGATAGTGGTGATGAATACAAAATTCTGTGAACATTCTAAAACCACTGAATTGTATGGTATTGTTGAAAAGTTACCCCAAAAAGGTTATATCCACATGCTAATCCCTGATGCTGAAGCTGAATACTTTGGCCACCTCGTGTGAAGAGTTGACTCATTGGAAAAGACTCTGATGCTTGGAGGGATTGGGAGCAGGAGGAGAAGGGGACAGCAGAGGATGAGATGGCTGGATGGCATCACTGACTCAATGGACGTGAATCTGAGTGAACTCCGAGAGTTGGTGATGAACAGGGAGGCCTGGCGTGCTGCAATTCATGGGGTCGAAAAGAGTCGGACACGACTGAGCAACCGAACTGAACTGAACTGAACTGAATCCTTGATACCTATGAAAGTCATCTCACTTGGGAAAAGCATCTTTACAGATATAATTAAGGATCTTGAGACAAGAGCATCCTGGATTATACAGGTGGGACCTATATTAATGAACAAATGTCCTTATAAGAAAAAAGCAGAGGGAGATTGGAGACACGTGCAGAGAGAGAATGACAATGTGAAGACAAAGTCAGAGACTGGGGTGATATGGCCACAAAGCAAAGAAGCCAAAGAATGTCAACAGACTGAGAAAGTGGGAGAAGCAAGGAAGCATCCTTCCATAGAGCCTCCAGGCAGAGTGTGGCCTTGCTGACATCTTGACTGCAGACTTCGGCCTCCAGAACTATGAGACGATAAATTTTTGTTGTGATCATGTGTTGTAGCAACTGTAGGAAACTAACACAGGTGTTTAGAGCAGATGTTGATAAAGCGGTTACTTTAAAAATCAATCTAATATTTAACAACAAATGATTTGGAGTTTCAGAGTGCAATGAGAAATGTAGTGATGTTGTCAATGCATGGAGAAGAAATATTAGCATGGAGAGGAAGGTGGGATGTATGAGAAGTGCACCTCAGCATCTCACATATGAGATGAGGAATGATAAGACCTCGGCACCACATCTTCACAAGTGCTAGTCCTTCTATCTGGAGTGCGCTCCTCCTCACCCACCCAGTAAGTGACCACTCATCCTCAGAAGCTCAATTCAAATGCCACCTCCCCATGTCTCCAATCGTTCGTCATTCCCTCTAGTGTTGCCAAATACTTTGTCCAGAAGCTCTTATACTTGGCCCCATATGCTGAGATTGTCTGCTTAAGTGCCTGCCTTCATCAATATCCTATGAAATAATTCAGAGCAGTGATCATGCCCTACTCACCTGATAACCTAGGAAGAGCATCCTTAATGAATAAACATGATGGAACCCTGGAGCAGTGGTTTTAGTCATAACTAAACAACAGAATCACCCAGATCCCATTCTCAGAAACTGGCTTTAAAAAACACAGATGCCCAGAGCCAACCCCTAGAAATTGATTTAATTCTGGAATAGAAACAAGGTATTAACCTGTTGTTTAAATAACACCCGATGATTCTAATGTACAGAGATAAGAAGCATTGTCTAAGGGATGGACTCAGTATAGCTTTACATGCCAGACAGACCTGAGGCAGATGCCAAAGAGAGATTATCTGAAAATCAAAAGTACACAAAGTACAGATGATCCCATACCAGCTAGGTATGTCTCCAAATAAAATACTAGCCATGAAAAAGTAGTAGAGAGCTAAAGAGTAGGACTAGCTTGCCCTCAAGGAGAAGGCAATGGCAGCCCACTCTAGTACTCCTGCCTGGAAAATCCTATGGATGGAAGAGCCTGGTAGGCTGCAGTCCATGGGGTCGCTAAGAGTCGGACATGACTGAGCGACTTCACTTTCACTTTTCACTTTCAGGCATTGGAGTAGGAAATGGCAACCCACTCCAGTGTTCTTGCCTGGAGAATCCCAGGGACGGGGGAGCCTGGCGGGCTGCCGTCTATTGGGTCGCACAGAGTCGGACACGACTGAAGCGACTTAGCAGCAGCAGCAGCAGCAGCTTGCTCTCAGTGGTGAAAAGGAAGGTTACACACAAGAAGGAAAAGTGGGATGGGTGGGGAGGTAAGAGGACAATCTGGAGAAGGCAGTGTCTTCATTAAAATGAAATTCAAGAGGATAAAGCAGGGCTTGAGCAGACAGGAAAAGAAGATACTTTCTGATATTATTTTCACCATCACCACATAGGCTGCTATTTTTTTATAATCCTAAAATAGAGTGACTAGTAGTCATCTGACCTGGTGGCTCAGAGGTTAAAGCATCTGCCTCCAATGCGGGAGACCCGGGTTCAATCCCTGGGTCAGGAAGATCCCCTAGAGAAGGAAATGGCAATCCACCCCAGTATTCTTGCCTGAAGAATCCCATGGACGGAGAAGCCTAGTAGGTTACAGTCCACAGGGTCGCAAAGAGTCGGACACGACTGAGCAACTTCACCTCACCTCTAGTAGACCATCTAATTCATATCTTCTCACACTTCAGTATTGGAGAAGGCAATGGCAACCCACTCCAGTGTTCCTGCCTGGAGAATCCCAGGGACTGGGGAGCCTGGTGGGCTGCCATCCATGGGGTCGCACAGTCATACACGACTGAAGCGACTTAGCAGCAGCAGCACACTTCAGTNTTCTCACACTTCAGTAATGGAGAAGGCAATGGCAACCCACTCCAGTGTTCCTGCCTGGAGAATCCCAGGGACTGGGGAGCCTGGTGGGCTGCCATCCATGGGGTCGCACAGTCATACACGACTGAAGCGACTTAGCAGCAGCAGCACACTTCAGTGTGCAGACACCTACTGGAGGGCATCTTGTTAAAACACAGAACCTGATATAGTAGGTCTGGGACTCTGCAGCTCTAACAAGCTCCCAAGGGATGCCAATACTGCTGGTTCATAAATCTACTCTACAGTCATGATCTTCAGTAACTCTTTCATGTCTTCATTTTATTCAATTTGAATGAAGCAGTGGAATCAGAAGTTCCTAATACTTGACAAAGTGATAACTTCATTACAATTAAATATCAAAACTCTCCAACATAACATTGTTCATTTTATACTACTAAATAAAACAGTAGAGAAAGTGTTATTTTATGGTAGAGAAAATAATCAGGGGGAAATATTTCTATGAAGTCTACCCCAAGAAGAACTGAACTGGGGAGATATAGTCAATATTTTTTTAATAAACTATACTGAAAAATAATTTCAAAAATAATATATGTGTATATATATATAAATGAATCACCTTGCTATGCACCTGAAACACTGTAAATCAACTATACTTCAACAAAATATATATTAAGAAAACAAAGAAAACTAGTTGATAGTAACTTGAAAAAATAAAATCACCAAATACAAATTTACTATATACTAAGCTGGTTTTAGAAAGGCAGAGGAACCAGAGATCAAATTGCCAACATCTGATGGATCATGGAAAAAGCAAGAGAGTTCCAGGAAAACATCTATTTCTGTTTTATTGACTATGCCAAAGCCTTTGTGTGGATAACAAGAAACTGGAAAATTCTGAAAGAGATGGGAATACCAGACCACCTGACCTGCCTCTTGAGAAACCTATATGCAGGTCAGGAAGCAACAGTTAGGACTGGACATGGAACAACAGACCGGTTCCAAATAGGAAAAGGAGTATGTCAAGGCTGTATATTGTCACCCTGCTTATTTAAGTTATATGCAGAGTACATCATGAGAAACACTGGGCTGGAAGAAGCACAAGCTGGAATCAAGATTGCCNGGGTCCCTCTGACGGGGGTCCTGGTGCAGCCACGAGATCTCAACCTGAACAACGCAAAGGGTAGGGACCATTTGCATGAACCCCACACTTCTGCAGGCAACTTGTCCTCTTGCTTTTCCAACATGGACAAAGGAACTGGCCGGATCCTTCCTTGCATTTGTGGGGTTTCCTTCTCCTCTCCAGGAGGCAAAAATCACATCTCAAGTTGCAGATGCAAAAAACGAGGCCCAGAGAAGGAGCTGTTCTTTCCTGTGGAAGGCCCTGCCCTGGCCTTCCACTCTATGGGAAGTGCAGGTAGAGATGGGGGTTGGGGGTGGTGCCACAGGAGACCTGGGGCTGCTCTCTGCTAATGGTCCTCCACGTGGTGAGCTGGGACTTAGGTCCTTCTTTGGCCTTTTCCTGTGTGACCTTGGGCCAATCACATACCCTCTCTGGGTCTTAAGTTTTCACATTTGTAAAATGAAGAATTTNCCTGGGGCTGCTCTCTGCTAATGGTCCTCCACGTGGTGAGCTGGGACTTAGGTCCTTCTTTGGCCTTTTCCTGTGTGACCTTGGGCCAATCACATACCCTCTCTGGGTCTTAAGTTTTCACATTTGTAAAATGAAGAATTTGGGTTAATAAAGTGGTTTTTAAACCTGTCTACAGATCTGAACTACTAAAAGTGGTGGCTAAATACTGATCCCTGGGCCTCACTCCAGCTGGACCTAGCATATCTGGGAGAGGGCTTAAGAATCTCTGTGTCAAACCCACAAGCGCAGGACTTGGCTTCAGAACAAGGAAGGTTTTGTCTCCGTTAGGTGACCTTTAGCTAGGTGACCTTCGGCAAGGCACTACTCAACCCCTCTGGATTTTAGTCTCCTCATCTATAAAAAATGGGGATACTCATTTCCTGGAAGGGCCAATGAGAGGATTAAATCAATGATCACTGCAGAAAAACTCCTGTTTCCTCCTTCTCCAACTACACATCTCAAATGTCAGCCTGGGCCAGTCTTGGTCCACCCTGTTTCCAANCAGCAGCCCACCAGGCTCCTCCATCCATGGGATTTTCCAGGCAAAAGTACTGGAGTGGGGTGCCATTGCCCTCTCTGATAATGGAATATTACTCAGCCATAAAAAGAATGAAATTCTACCATTTACAGCAATACAAATGAACCTAGAGTATATTATACTTAAATAAGTCAGACAAAGAAAGACAAAATACTGTATAGTATCAATTACAAGTGGAATCCAAAAGATAATACAAATCAGTGTATACAGCAAAACAGAAACTGACTCACACATAGAGAAAACAAATTAATGGTTCCCAGAGGGGAGAAGGAAGGAGAAGGGGCAAGTTAGTGATATGTGATTAAGAGATACAAACCACTATGTGTAAAATAGATAAGCAACAAAAATATATTCTATAGCACAGGGAATTCTAGACATTATCTTATAATAACCACTAATAGAGTATAATATGCAAAAATATTGAATCACTATGCTACACACCTGAAACCAATATTGTAAATCAACTACACTTCCCCTCAAATGAGGTACTTCACACTGGAAACTTCTAATACATCTATGAAGCAAATCCTTATCTTCAATATCACAACTGAAATTGGTCCTCAGCGTCACTAGATTTGGACCCCAATGCTTTTGAACTGTGGTGTTGGAAACGACTCTTGAGAGTCCCTTGGACTGCAGGAAGATCCAACCAGTCCATCCTAAAGGATATCAGTCCTGGGTGTTCATTGGAAGGACTGATGCTGAAGCTGAAACTCCAATACTTTGGCCACCTGATGTGAAGAGCTGACTCATTTGGAAAGATCCTAATGCTGGGAAAGATTGAGGGCAGGAGGAAAAGGGGATGACAGAGGATGAGATGGTTGGATGGCATCACTGATTCAATGGACATGGGTTTGGGTAAACTCTGGGAGGTGGTGATGGACAGGGAGGCCTGGTGTGCTGCAGTTCATGGGGTCGCAAAGAGTCAGACACAACCGAGTGACTGAACTGAAGTTTTATCTGACTCTATCTTTTAGAAGCAGAATTTTAAAATTCACAACAGACCTCAGCTCATGTAGGAAAATAAAACAATGTATTTTCTACTTAAAGAGAAAATGATGAATGATTCTTATTTTCTTCCTGTCTGCTTAGAGAAATCTCATCTGAATCATATATTCACACATATCTGTTTCCTGAGAAAGAGAGGGAATATAACATAACAGTTGAATACACTGTAATTTCTCATTATGATTAAATCTTTAAAAGGCTTTTTGCCAGGAAAACTGGTTTAGCATCTAGTTTTGGGGTTCACTTTTGCATAAATAACATAATGCCCAATTTGGTATTTTAGAATAAATTGATTAGCAAGTTATCTTAATAATTGTAAATATTGAGGTTAGTAAAAGAAAAACCTCCAGGTTCAGATAGGCTGACAAGCATCCAAAATAATAATGTAGGATTTATTCCTTAAAGTTTATCATGTATTAAACAGAAAGTAAAACATGGTTCATATATTCACATCTATTCTATCTTAAACCTCCATAATCACAGGGTTGTTTTAGTCAAATACTGGGAATATCTAGAGCCATCAGAGGCATGTTTTCAGAAGTTAAAGCTAAATCACCATAGCTCCTTTCCATTATGTCACATTAAATTCTAGCTCATTCCATATTTTCATGCTCTACTTGACGACAGATATACATCAGTGTGACTGACATTCACATGGAAGTAATGTCATATGCCAGTAAAATGCTCTTCTCAACACCCGCATACTGATTCCATGAGAATGAGACCCCATACACAATAAATCATCATACCCATCTGAATAAGTTTTTATTACAGTTGACAAAAAAGAAATCCCAATACTTTCTTCCTAATAAAACCTTTTTGTCCAAAAAGAAAAATACACTGCAATTTTAGAGTAGAACAAAGTTTTTACAGTCTATTTGTTAAGTGAAGAAGGTTGGCGGGAGAAGACAGACCACACTCATTTAACTGAATTATCTGCTGTAAGTAAACTCTGCTGCTAGGTAAAAAGAGTATAGTTTGTGGAACTTCACTAAAAAAAAGAAAAAAGTTCCGAATCTTTATATAGAATATCAGGCTTGCATAATTCTTAAGCAATACCACGTGCTTTCTTTCAAAATGTGAATAATAAATGTGAACTGCATTTTCAGTGTATTATTCTAAAACTAGGGCTTCCCAGATGATGCTAATGGTAAAGAACCTGCCTGTCAATGCAAGAGATGTAAGAGAGGTGAGTTTGATCCCTGGGTTGGGAAGATCACCTGGAGGAGGATACAGCAACCTACTCCAGTAATCTTGCCTGGAGAATTCCTGGAGCCTGACAGGCTACAGTCCATAGGACCTGAAAGAGTCAGACACGACTGAAGCAATCTAGCATGCACTTACATGTCTAAAACTGGATAATTTAAATTCCTTTATTTATTAAACAGGCACTTTATTTAAGGCAGCACTTTGGACATCAGAGAAGATGTAACAATGAAAAGATAGGACCTCTGTCCTCAAAAAGGTTACATAGTTCTAAGGAAGTGTATATGGGTGTGTGTGCCTAACAATGTGAGACTGTGAGTAAAATGATGTGATAGGGGACTAATACCCTTGGCCACTCAGAAGAGAAGTAAAACTTTTAAAAGAGAGAAGCAGGGAAGGTTACAGAGACAGGATGGGGTTAGGATTCAACTACCATTGAAGGTATACCTGCACATTCCTGAGAAGAAATAGTCTTGAGCAACACAGAGAGCACTGTACATCCTGAGCTCAAACTAGCTATATAACCTGAATAGCATTTAAGGCACTACATAGAGACTGATTATGAAGACAGCTTCAGGTCAGATTCTGAAGGCCTTGAACAGCAAGTGAAGGAATTCAAATTTCATTCAACAGACCAAGGAGAGCCGTGGAAGCTTTCTGAGCTGGAGAATATGTTCATCAAAGTTGTACTTTGGGGAAATAAGTTTAGGTGGTTGACAGTGGCTGGAGAAGAGACAGCAGAGCAGGCATACCTCATCGGGTTACTGCACTGATCCAGCGGAGAGGGTAGGAACAGCAAGGGAGTGATGGACTTGGCAGACAGTGCAGAAGCAGAATGAACAAGATCTGAAGATGGAAGTGGGAAGTGAGGGAAAGGGAAGAATCAGTGATGACTCACATTTTAAGCCTGGGTGATTGAGGAAATGGAAGTCAAGAGGAAAATCTGAGTTGACAGGGAAGGATGAGGAAATTAGTTTGAGTTCATATTCAGATGACAGTTAGAAATACAGGGCTAAGGAGTTAGTTCAGAATTAATAGATTATAGATTTAATAGGTAATAGGTATAGATTTAATAGGAAATATATTTTAATCTACATGAGAGGAAAAGTTGAAGCTATTTAACTTCAAAGTTTGAGTTTATAAACTCAACAAATATAACACAGATTAAGTAACCTCTAACATAAATAACTGAATATTTGTTTATATCAAAAATTGCCCATAGTATTGGTATTTTGTACCATTGGTAAGAGGCAACAACAACAACAACAACAACAACAAAAAAACCTGACAATATACAAGTAGCTGGAAGGGGAAATTTGTATACCAAAACTAACAAAACCACAATGATACACAGCATTCCACGAATTCATTCCTTGGAACAAATATTCATCACTGATATTTGGAAGTTAAAATACTAAGCAAATCTACTCAAATTATTTGTAGCCGTTCAAACTAATTTCTCTTTTCTTCTGAAATTAACACTGCTTTCTGGATAACCATAACTACCATAACTAATAATGGCATTAGTTATTAAAAATAATGTATTTTGTAAAAGTAGTAATCCCAACAATGATCTGGTAGAAACATTAAAAAATATGTTCTTACATTAGCATGCTCTTAATTGACCTGTCTGTGACTTTCAAGGATACCTCCTTATCCTACTATATTTTGAACTGTATTACCTTTATACTGAGGTGTTTAGTAAAGATTATTTTCAGCATATTCTCCAAGCCTCACCTGCTTTGAGTTTCTCTGGAGGGCTGAGTTTCACAGGTTGGTCTTCAGATGAAAGGCTCACACTGACACCATACAGTGGATCGTCCAAGAAAGAGGGTCTTTTCAGTCTCCCAATGCCCAGAGTCTTAGACATAAAGTAGTCTTCTGCATCACTAATAACCTTGTCCTCAGAAAACTGAAGGCACTTCACATTCTCTGCTTCAAGGAGAAGAGCTGGTGATGTGTGATGCCCAGTCAAGGCTTTGGTGAGAAAGTAGCCTCTGGATGTTTCACATTCTACATTCTTGGGCACATTTATGTCCTCCATTTCAGTGCTTCTAACCTTTGTTTTTGACCTGTTTAATGACTCAGAGAGAATAGATCCAGAAAGTTGGGGGAACTCAGGCATCATATCCTCAATGTCTTTCTCTTCTCTTTCTGGAGACAGTCTAACTGTGGATTTTTGTTTGAACGAGCATTCATCCAGAAGACACCTTAACTGTTCCTCAGAGAGAAGTGATGTTGAATCTAACTGATGAAACAAACCAAAAGTTTTCAGTCAGTTGAATGAGCAAATACATTTATCTTTGGTAAGCTTTCAACAATACAATATAAATGAAAATAACAGAAAATCCTTTACACAAAACACCCAAATAGTACAATCATTCGTTTTAAACCATTCAAAATTGCAGGGGGAAATGTACAACACACCTAGAGAAGAAGCTTAGAATCAATCACACATACTAAAATCCAGGAAAAGTCCCATGACACGATGGAAACAAATTACTACACCAAACTAACCACTAACACTCTACATATAGTAATAACCTTGGGCTGAAATGAAGATATTAGGAAAACCTTTCAATTTTTTAAGTCTTGGGGCATCAAGCAGGGCTAGTAAGTAACCACTTCTTTGATAGAAAGCAAGAAATTCTGCCACAATATCTATTTGGTGTTTCTGTTTCCTCCATTTCTGGGTATGAACCCTGCTGCTGCTGCTGCTAAGTCACTTTAGTCATGTCCGACTTTGTGCGACCCCATAGATGGCAGCTCACCAGGCTCCCCCGTCCCTGGGATTCTCCAGGCAAGAACACTGGAGTGGGTTGCCATTTCCTTCTCCAATGCATGAAAGTTAAAAGTCAAAGTGAAGTCACTCAGTCGTGTCCGACTCCTAGTGACCCCATTGACTGCAGCCCACCAGGCTCCTCTGTCCATGGGATCTTCCAGGCAAGAATACTGGAGTGGGGTGCCATTGCCTTCTCTGGGGTATGAACCCTATCACCAACAATTCCTTAACTCAGGCAAACAGGGTGGATTAACCTGCCCCTGGGGATTCACCACTCCTATGTCTGTCTACAGCTTTCAGTGGACAATACTACGGAAGACAGAAAAGGAAGGGAGAGGGCGTGATGCATCCTGAGATGTGTAGTGGCTTCAGTGCCACAGGTCTAGACAGAGGCCAGGGGCATTCCAACAGCAGTGCACTCTCAGAGGAGGATTTGATCATTTAATCTCTGTTTGTAAACATTATCAGGATTGATTGTTTCAAACAAGATATTAAAGATTTAAAAACATTTTTTTTCTCTTCCAGTAATGTTCTCAGGAAATAAAATTAATCAAACAAAATTATAGAGCTATGTATTGTACAAGAATTCAACTGAACAGCATGCCACCTGAATTGCAACAATGACTGGAAAGGAACATGATTGAAATATATTGAAAGGCACTGAAAAAAATTCTCCTTCTTTAAAGAATTAGCACTGTACCTGATTTACATAGTAGATTATCTAGGATAACATTATTCCTCCTTATTCCTCCAGGGGAGTGAATTATCTGACAAGAAGAAGTCCCCATAAGAAAACCTAATCATGACTTGTAATGACCTTAACTTTTACTCCAATAAAGTAAAACAATGTTATTGGTCTAATCTGTAGTACACAGTAAGAATTAACCGAATATTCTGCATTTACAAAGTATTGGTGGGGAGTTATCATGGAACTAGTACAGTTAATTCCCCATAATTGTGTGATGCCTCTAATGTAGCTAACAAAAAGTAGCATGTAAAAAGAACTTCATATCATGCTTTTTAAATATATCATATGTTTTAAAATTATATTTAACTTCCATATATTAAAAACCAAGTTTCATACTGGCAAGTACCATTAAGAGTTTGAAAGTAACAGGAAATTATCTGGGAATATATTCTTAATAATCATCTGGGATTCAAAATTCAGGTAATTCACCTTAAGGTTAATGTGCATGACAAAAAAAAAAATAGGAGTTGTAGCTTTTCTAAAGAAAAAAAAAGAGTTGTATCGTATGTTAGCAAATCCTACTTTTAATCACTAGACATTTCAGGTATCAGGATGTAGTACTTTATCCATTACTAGCAGCATTTCCTTCACCCAACTATGTAAAGCTAGACAGCTAGAAAATGAAAGCAGTCCTTATATGGTACCAGATAACTAAAATACATCTTCAAAAACTGTTTATATAAAATTCCTTGCAATGCATAAACAATTCACTAGGATTTAGAAATGGTCCACTGACTGTTATCCTCAGCAAACATCAAACCAAAGGCTTAACATATAAAATTTCCAGACCTTAGAAAAAAATCAGTCCATCCTGGAGCAAGAGGGTGAAGGAATATGGAAGAAGGTCTCTGGGAGGAAATAAAAGAGGAGGCGGTGGAAAATTGGTAGATTATCTGATACATTTGATCACGTCCCCAAATAATATTGATAGGATAAATGCTTAGAAGTTCCAAAGATTTAGCTAGATACACAGAAAATTAAGTCAAAGGAAAAATAATTGTGAATTCTGAAAAAACAAGAAGCTATATGAAAAGAAAGGAAAGGAAGTTTTTCAGAGAGATTACAAAAAATAAGCAAAAGAATATAATTATTAACTCCATGACAAACAAAAACAGTTGTTCAAGAAAGGATACTATAGAGTACTACTTACAAGCACTGAAACTGGAGCTGTGATCAAAAATCTCCCAAAAAACAAAAGCCTAGGACCAGATGGCTTCACGGGAGAATTCTATCAAACATTTAGAGAAGAGCTAATGCCTCTCCTTCTAAAGCTGTTTCAAAAGACTGCAAAGGAAGGAACACTTCCAAACTCATTCTATGAGGCCACCATTACCCTGATACCAAAACCAGACAAAGACAACACACAAAAAAAGAAAACTACAGCCCAATATCACTGATGAACATAGATTCAAAAATCCTCAACAAAATTTTAGCAAACAGAATTCAGCAACACATCAAAAAGCTCATACACCATGATCAAGTTGGGTTTATTCCAGGAATGCAAGGATTCTTCAATCTATGCAAATCAGTCAATGTGATACACTACCTTAACAAATCGAAAGATTAAAAAACATATATGATAATCTCAATAGATTCAGAAAAAGCCTTTGACAAAATTCAGCACCCATTTATGATTCAGTTTCAGTTCAGTTCAGTCGCTCAGTCGTGTCCGACTCTTTGCCACCCCATGAATCGCAGCACACCAGGCCTCCCTGTCTATCACCAACTCCCGGAGTTCACTCAGACTCACGTCCATCGAGTCCGTGATGCCATCCAGCCATCTCATCCTCTGTCGTCCCCTTCTCCTCCTGCCCCTAATCCCTCCCAACATCAGAGTCTTTTCCAATGAGTCAACTTTTCACATGAGGTGACCAAAGTACTGGAGTTTCAGCTTTAGTATCATTCCTTCCAAAGAGATCCCAGGGTTGATTTCCTTCAGAATGGACTGGTTGGATCTCCTTGCAGTCCAAGGGACTCTCAAGAGTCTTCTCCAACAACACAGTTCAAAAGCATCAATTCTTCAGCGTTCAGCCTTCTTCACAGTCCAACTCTCACATCCATACATGACCACAAGAAAAACCATAGCCTTGACTAGACAGAACTTTGTTGGCAAAATAATGTCTCTGCTTTTGAATATGCTATCCAGGTTGGTCATAATTATGCCTAAATAAATACTGTTTAGAGTACTACTCAACATTAATTCATATCATGAATACCTTGCTGTAATAATAGAAATTCTCAGGAAACATTTTTGATATACCATTAAGTATCTTCAGGGTACTTACTTAAACCTTACTTCAGGATACTTAAACCCAAACTGGGTTACACAGACTCAAAAATCTAGAAAGAACATAATGAAAATATCTAATCCAGAATCCTGCTTTCAAGTGTTATCATCAGCCTTTATTTTGCATACGGGTAATTTTTGACCTAAAAGCATAAGATGTTTCAAATCAAAGTCACAAGATTTAAAAATGAAGCCATGGCAAAAATGTATAGCTCATCTATTTATTCATTCAAATATTTGCATAACAAGTAACTATGCAGTGAGTCCTCATTGTGTGTCAGTCACTGTGGTAATTGCTATCCATAAGTAGTACATTAACCTGATGGATTATTGGAACTCACAATTTTTATTAAAAAAACCCACACAACTCTTCTACATACATTATCTTAAAAGAACTTTAATTATGCATTATGGACTCACAGATTCTTATTTCAAGCAATAGATTATGAGTCAGTATTATTACTTTAATCTTCAAAGTTTATTAATTTAATGTTCAAAGTTTCACAGGTTTGTTCAGTGAAAGCTTTAAAACTGAATTTTATGTGCATTTGTCTTACAATCATGACTAGTAAGGATCTTCTTACTTCCTGGTAAAGCAAATTGTTCCAGGATTCTTCTGAATACTTCCAGACTCAGCTCTGAAATTAGGCATTTCTCCAAAGATCCTTGGTTCTTCTTAGTGGATAATAATTTTGAGGAACCAAGATATGGGTGTTTGCTACTCGTGTAATCATTGCTAGGTGTCCTCTGGTCAGATACCCTGACACAGATCCAACATCAATTCTNTCTTATCCATTCATCTGCTGATGGACATCTAGGTTGTTTCCATGTCCTAGCTATTATAAACAGTGCTGCAATGAACATTGGGGTTATATGCGTCTTTTTCAATTCTGGTTTCCTCGGTGTGTATGCCCAGCAGTGGGATTGCTGGGTCATAGGCAGTTCTATTTCGCCTATATGTTTAACTATCAGGCTACACAGCCTCTCACTATAAATGAGTTCTCCCTCTACCATTCTCTACATGTTCTTTTCCAAACTGAACTTCCTTCTTCAGTCCATTCCCTCAGATATTAAAAACTCTTCCTGTACATTATTTCACTTAACTTTGGATTTTATTACCTATACTAGCTTAGTATCTTATCCAGATTTACACAGTGTCCTCTCCTTCAGTTCATTTCAGGGAGAAAAAAAAAAAGACAACCTCAGCTCCATTCCCAGGGTGCCCACTGTTTACACTTCTCCACCCATATAAACACCAGTTTGGTGTAGGAGCTAAATCTGATGGGGAGTGCAACTTAAAATTGCTGGAGAAGGATCACAGACTGTGGATTACCTCACCCTCTTCCCTGCCTCCCATGCTATGCTCTGTATCTGGAGTTTCCCCAGCCATAAAAATCTCTACTCATTTCACACTGGATTTATTGACAAGGCAATCAAGATTATGTCTCTGGTGCAGATAACCAGAAGGTCAAGCATTATAAACTAGCAAAAGCAATTTTGTCCTTTGATGTAAGCTTATGTCTGATGTGGATTTTCCTACCCACAAATGTTAAGTTCCTAAAGACACACCCTATAAAGCCAATACAATTATCACAAATGAGAAAAGGGTGGAAAACCAGAACATCCTAAATGATTAACAGCAAGAGTATGGATGTAAACAGCTTTCAATGACATCAAGTTCTACTTTAAAAGAAGCAACTAGAAAACACTCCACCTTTTGCTTAATTACCAATATATAAGTTTACAACTCTTTGTTGCAGCCATTGCTGGCAACACCTAAGTAGTGGTTTAATCAAAGGTTTTTAGCCACAAGGAACAGAAATCCTTATCTCAAAAAAACAAGGTAGGGAATGATGAACTAATTCTTTAGCTTTTACTTGTCTGGAAAACTCTTTATTCAGGCAGTAGAGGTCAGTACTGATGAAAGATCTAAGAAGTCATCTCATGGATGATTTGCTGAAGTCATCAACAGGAGGAAATGAACTATCAACAGGCCTCTTGGGGTCTGGAGCTGAGAAGCCGCAGGAACCAAAGTCATCTGCTTCATATTGTTCTCTTACTAAGTCCCCATGGTCTCAACTGCTTGTTTGATCCATCCTCCTCTCTGCAAATCAGCTTCCTCTGTTTATGAATGGTTTCTGCTCTCTCACAACCTCAGCTTGACCAGGCTGCAAGAATTAACTCTTGTCTGCACTCAACACGACATTTAAGAGTCTAACACCCACCAATGACTGACCATGGTCTTTATGTCCATTAGCTCAAATTTTTAAGCAAGATAACTGAGTTGGTCATTGACCAGGTGAAAGACTGACCGTGTCAGTTTCAAGTGTTCAACCACTCGTCCAATCACATGGTATGAACTTGGCCATTCAAGTCCACGTTTCGGGGTAAGGGGTTTCTCCCAAAGAAGAAGGCATGAGCAGAGAGGGATCTATTGATCACTGTGCAACTTTTGAAATTGCTATTAAGTAAATAAACAATAGAAGGGGCCTGACATTTAATAAAGTATAAAGGATTAAGAATCAAGGTGTTGCTGAACTTCACCAATCTCATTCAGTCTGAGCATTCATTGAATAGCTCACTGAGATATAAAAGCAGAATTACTTGTCAGAAAATAATCACTTGGGATAGAATAGTAAGACTTATAGTTGGACTACAGAACAGCATTTGCAAGTTGACACACCACCAATCTGCTCATTATAGGCGCAACAGAGTCATTTCACTAGTTGCGGCTCTTAAGAGTAAAGACTAAAAAAATGATGAAGGTAAGTGATTAGTATTCCATTTAATGTCTGCATCAACCAGGATGCAATGCCAAGGATTCATAGAAGGAATGAGCTTATTCATCCTGCCCCCCCCCCCTAGCTCCTTTCCTCTCTATCTTATTCCTCCCCTTTCTCTCTTACACTGAGACTGCCTCAACTGCATAGAGACAACTCTGGCAAGTACAACACTCTTTAGGAGGTCACAAAGGTCCTGGGGGCCAAGCAAGATCTGGCATATTTTCACCCAGAATACTCAGAAGTTGTCCAGCCAGAGGAGAATCTGAACTCTAGCTAAAAGGAAAGCAAAGGTCATTGCCAGAGAAACTATGTAAAACATTAGGAATGAGGGCTGAGGCAAGGTTATAAACAGGAAAATGAGTCAGCCCCTAGGTCAGAAGCCGGAGAATCTTTGGATTGAATAACAGAGTGTGAAACAGGTCAAGACGAGCGGTTCCGAAGTGAGTTCGTGAATGTTGCAGTGGTGTTGGAAGCCTGATTTGATGTAAGGCCTGCATGTCAAAGTAACTACGTAGCATAGGACACTGCCCTTGCCCGGGCCACCTATCTTCCCCAAATGGCTGGGTGAGGCAGGGCCTGGAAGGGTTTGCCTGATGCGTTTGCGCAATGAAAGGCTGCCGTGCCCCTGAGCACTCAGTGATGGTTTTTTTCCCAGCCTCGGTACCAGAGCTGCTCTCCATGAAATCAGGCTTTCTGTTTCTAAGAGGATGAGAAGGGTGGGATGCCAGCAGAATCCTAGTGTATAAAGGAAGGGCGGGCATGGATGGGAGGAGCTAGAAGTAGGGTATGGGATTCTCCATTCCTCCACTTTGAAAAGGGGCCAGGAAGTGAGCTTTAGTTGGGGACACAGTCAGAAGGGTACAGATGGAGAGCTAGATCGACTTCACAACTTTGGTTTATAAAACAACGATGGGGAAAGTGAGCTCTCATCTTCCCATTCTGGGGGGAAATTATCACTTAACGATTGCCAGCAGTCGCTATTTTCTAGGATAGAAACAGTAGATCCACTTCAATCAGATTCCCTTTGCACTGAGCAAGACAGTGGAACGGCCCCTCTTTAACACATCTGTCACTTTCTTTGCAGAAACAAGGCTTGGGATCCAACTCCACAGCTGAAAAGAGCCTGGCACTCCTGCCCTACATTCTCAGCAAAACAAAGCTTAACCAGGACGTCGTTGGCAATGAGGTGGACAAGTATGCACACAACGCATTTTTTTTCTGGTCTCAGGGGGCTGGACCACCCACCCACCCCCCACTCCATGGAGAAATAAATCCTGTATGTCACTTTTAAAACAATCACGTCTCACTGCTAGGCAAGATGGCTGATTTATTGCACAGTAACAGTTATGAAAATCATTTGCATGGTTTCTGTACTCTCAGTTTGAAGTTTCTTTACTATGTAGAGATAAGTTGGGTCAGAGGAGGTCATGATGGGGTCAGAAATCAAGACGGCCACTAGCTATTTAAATGCTGAAATGTGGGCCAGAGTTCAGATCAAGCCTCACCCTTTTGTCAGAGGTCAGCTGGGACTTGAGTCAAGTTAGAGAAATTTGGTATCATCAAAATAGATAACCAATAAGGACCTACTATATAGCACAGGGAACTCTGCTCAATACTCGGTAATAACCTAAATGGAAAAAGAATAGATGCATGTATAACTGAATTACTTTGATGAAACCTGTACATGTGAAACTAACATTGTTAGTCAACTCTACTTCAATAAAAATAAAAACCCCAAAAAAACAAGAACCTAAAGAACCTCTGTATGCCCACAGGGCTGCCTTTCTACAACTAAACACTTCTCTTGACATCATCTAAACTTCCCGTTAAGGAGAAGGTGATCTCAGAACCCTGTCTCTGGGATCTTCAACATGTGCTGTCTAGGCTAGCCTGCAGGCAGAGGTGCTGTGGTCAGTACAGGACCACCCCCAACAAGCGCTCATCTGTCAGGGGAGTATATCCAACGGGTGTTGGGGAGGATAACTGACCACCACTCATGCCCAGTCCACAAGAGCACAAAGGAGGCTATCTCTGGGGGTGCTGAAAGTGAAGATACAGCACGGCCCTAAATGTAGCACCTGGCCGCCTCACAAGGCCTGTCAACGGGTTGAACAAAGCCTACAGGCTCTGACCAAGAGGACTTTTGCTTTCCAGAGAGAGTGGCCATCAATGCCACATTCATCAGCTGCTCCGAGCACAGCTCTTCTGCCTTTTGCTGTGAAGGACCTCATTATGGTAATATTATCTAGACAGCCCCAGGCAAAGAGAACACTCAGTTGGACCTCACCGGTCACCAAGCAGGACCCTATGCAGCCTTCCCAGAACAGCCTCCCCTCCCCCATGTCCCCTACAGGTCTTTTGTCTGTAGAAAAACTTTAGTCAAAGATTAAATTTAATCAGAGAAGGTGGGGGGGGGGGGTGGAATGCAAAGGCAAAAGAAAACAGTCAAACAGGACCAAACAGTAATAGTTTAGCCATTAAACAAAGTCAAGGATCTTTAGTTCCTCCTCAAGGACTTCATACAATATTCTGAGCCACGTCCTTAGAGCGGTTTTGCAGGCACCGACGCCCTCACCAGGTAGAAGACGTGAACTGTACTTTGCCACAAGCAAAGATCTCAGACTGATTGTAATCAGAAGATTGATGATGGTGACTTCTATTACCTCACCTCCAACCAGTCAGAAGAAGGTCCGTGAGCGGATCACATACCCCACAAACCCGCTCCCTCACTCTGTCTTTGAAAAGCCTTTCCCTGAAAGTCTGGGGAGTTCAGGTCTTCTAAGCACAAGTTGCCCCGACTGTCTGCTCGGTGCCCTATAGCGAACAACTGCACTTTCCTTCACCACAGCCTGCTGTCAGTCAGTTGGCTTTACTGTGCCCCAGAGAGCAGACTCAAGTTTGGTTCCATAACACAACCCATGCACGTGACATCCCTCAGAGAGATGCCCCAAGCCTGAGAATTGGAAAGGAAAACTATTTCCTTGAATGTACAAGAAGTTTCCTAGCAGCACAGACAAGCCCAGAAACCAAGCTGCACTGGCATTAAAATGCTCCAGTACGACTGTATTCAGTTTATCCATCACTGGGAGCGGTGCATCTGCCTGAAGCAGGGCGGAGCGGATCTAACAAGGCTTGTGCTGCCCCCACAGCTATAGACTCAGACACGCTATTGATGCCACACTCCTCCTGTCACCCTCAGGCACATCGCGCCCCTCGAGCCACTCATCCAGGGCTGTCCTCCTGAGGCTGAGTTGTGACTTGCTAATAAGGTGGGAGATGCTCAGCTGGCCACTTCCACGCTTGTGCAAATTAGTTGGCCCTTAGAGTAGATTTTGACCAAGAGTGGAAAACCAGTGAATAAAATCCTTTCCCTTCCTCCCTCTGGGAGGACTGCCCTAATATGTAGCCCCCGTATGGATCCCCTCTGAAGACATCCCTCAAGGTGAAACAATCAGCTATACTTGCTATGGCCAGCTTTACTGACCCCAGGCACTTCTGCTTTTCTGGTGCTACTATAGTCCATTAAGTGACAGCTTGTAAGTTTCAGGCTCTGCTCCCCCAGTCTGAGACAGGCACAATAAGCCACAGCTTCCAAGTCTGGGCAGGGCTCTGGAAGCGGCAGCTTGAGCTGTGCAGGATCAGCCTGGGAGCAGTGGGGCAGCAGCTCCGCCCCAACCTCTTCAAACTGGTCAGAGGCTGGCAAGGCAGAGCTGGCCGGGCACAGACACTGCCGAACTATGGCCAGCACTGTCAAGGTCACAGGAGGCAAAGTAATGCTTTGGGATCCTTGGGGTTTATGGCTTAAAGCTGGTTCCTACTGCCACAGCAGAGCACTGCCTGAGGGATCAGCTCAAAGGAGAAAAGCCCTTGGAGTCCTGGGAGGACATTTGCCCAGGGCAGTCAGAGACAGCAGAGCTGGAGGGAGAAGATGAGCTGGAGCCACGGGGAGACAGCTGAGGTTTGATAAACAGAAAACGGCCATGGTATGGTGTTCCGTACAAAGTCACATTCACTGCCAAGACAGGGGAGGTCTGCCTTCGTTCTGGGTGGGCAGAGTTCAAGGCCAGACTCGAAAGAGAGTTAAGCAGGAGCAGACCCCTCCTTGTCAGCAGTTACTGATGGATCAACACAAAGTGCTGGGCGAGTCGTGCGAATAAGTGGCATTTGTCCTCTTCTTAAATGCATCTCCAGCATCCTTTCTCTGTGTCTTTTTTCCCACAGCTGTTGACATTCCATTTGGTAAAGTGCCCCCAAATGAAGTGTTCTTAGGCTGCATGCTATCTTTCTGGGGGCTGGGTGGGGAAGCAACAGAAATCCCCAGGAGGAGAAAAAACACCTTTAACAGCAAGAGTAGGAGCCTGAGGTTGCCGTTTCTGAGTTTAAACCCCAGCTCTCTCATTCCCAGTTGTTCCGTTCCATATTGGACAGCGTACTCGATTTCTCAAAGCCTCACATGTTTAAACTGTAAAAGTGAAACACTAACAACTCACTGACTCCTAACAACTGGCCGTGAGGAGTACTAACAGCCAATAATAGGCAGTGAGAATGAGATACAGGTGTGAGGCTGCTGGCACGGCACCTGATGCAAAGAAGGACGGATTTCAGTCAATGTCGGAACACCAGGAGAAACACTAAACTTGAAGATTTGAAGAGCAGGGGCTAGATGACCCACTTATGAAGTTGCCTACTGAAAGCTGCACATCCCAACTTCCAGTGGGATGTGCAATCCCCTACCCACTGAGAGTCTGTCTGGAGTACCAGGAGTAGAGCTTTTCAGATGGTGTCACGGTGGTTTGCAAAGAGTGAACTGTCCCCTAATGTCTTCATATGGGGCTACGGCAACCATCAGATGCTGAGAGAGGACACATGCGAGCAACAGGTTGAATCTCCATCACCCCTGCCAAAGCTGACCCTTCAAGCAGATGCTCTAAAGTCTTCAGTACCAGAAAGCACTGCAGTAACCAAAAAGGACCAGAGAGGGGATGGTTTCACGACATGTATATCAGTGCTCAAAATAATCAATGTTCAGGACTCAAGATGAATTTTGTGAAGTACAGGAATGTAGATGAAATGGGCTTTTTCCTGCAGAGGACATGTTTCCCTCTCACCAGTGTCCCCTGCTCACTCTGCTCCCTGCCCTCAGGCATCTGGAGACCCCATGGCTGTCTCCTCAGCCCTTTCCCCTGAGCACATGCCTCTCTAAAGGTACATCAATTTCAAACCTTTTTAAATGTCTCATCGCCCTCCCATCAAAACTTACCGGTGCTGAGATGGTTCCTCATTACTCCCCCTCAGACAAAGCAATCTAGGTCTACGGATAATCCTCGCAAGGAGCAAGCTCTTCAAATAGAATGATTTAGTCCGAAGGGGCAATTCTAAGAATGGGAATCCAGGCCCACAACTGGACAGTAGCAGATATTTGGGTGATCCCAGTTTTAGCAGCCTCAAAGAAGTCACACAGTGAGGCCTGGTCTAGCTATAAAGTGGTCAGTCTGTCTAATCTCATCAGATCTTATTTTCCTCTTATGTGTAAATCTAGGGCCAGAGAGTCAACTCCATGTTTAACTTGATAATCAAAGAGAGTTTTTTTCTGGTCACAAATGGGTGACCTGTAGCTTTTCCCAGGGTTTCAACAGTGCTCTTCAAGCTTTACCCTGTCTAGACATGTATCTGAAACATCTAATTACCCCATACCTTCTGCGTGGCACACAAAGCCCGACATCATTACATAAACACGAAGCTCCCTATTAATATTGCTGCTCAGTGAACTGTCCTTTTACATTTGCCAATCTGAAAGTGAAATCATGCTACCACTGAGACTTAGGATAATGTGCTGGGAACAATAACTGCTAAGTTTTGCTATGACCCAAATTGTGGCAGCTAAATTCTCCAGAAAGTAAACAAAAAAATCCACGTAGTAAACTGGATCCAAATTCCTAAGAATCTAAATTGCTTGATGCATATTCTCTCTTAAATGATGAATTTAATTGTCCCTCTACACAGAGCAAGAAGTCATATTAAAGGGATCTCTTTCCACCTCTCTGACCATCGAGTCCTACATTAGGCAGGTAACCATTCTAGCCCTGGTCATTAGTTAGTTGCAGTAGGGTTGGGGTGTGGAGCTGGGGTATGGATAGAGTTTATATGAAGTCAAAGACTACTGTTGGTATGTACCAAGAATGCTGACATAATTATTCCATTCCATTCTCCCAAATACCCAGTGAGGGAACTGGGAAATCATTCTTCACATTGAACAGATATGGAAATTAAGGCTCAGAGAAATTAAGTATCTTGGTCCAAGGTCCAAATGTAATAAAAAATGAAGTCAGAATGTAAACCCAGAAATTCTCATAATCTTACTGGGCTTCCCTTGTGGCTCCACTAGTAAAGAATCTGCCTGCAATGCAGGAGACCTGGGTTCAATCCCTGGGTTGGGAAGATCCCCTGGAGAAGGGAAAGGCTCCCCACTCCAGTATTCTGGCCTGGAGAGTTCCATGGACTGTATAGTCCATGCAGTCGCAAAGTGTCTGACATTACTGAGCGACTTTCACTTTCACTGTCTTCACACGGATGCTCAGAAGAGTTGGTTAAGTTCCATTTTCCAGGGGAAGCACTCTGGCAGTAATATGGTGACATGACACGTCCCCTCCACACTGTACATCTGAAAACACTATACAGCAAAACAGCCTAGTAGAGCCCCTTCCCCTTCACAAAGCTGAAACAGAAGTATGATCAAGAACCTCCTTCCAGTGTCTGACAGTTGCTCCCTTCTTCCCCCAAACCTGGAGTGCCAGGTTGTTTCAGCAGAGCACCCCCTTCATCTGCCCTTCCTGATAGATGTTAAGTTTCTCAAGACCAGGACTAGATTCTTCCCATCTCTGTGTTCCCACATCTGTGGCACAAAACAGACACACAGCCGTTTTATAGGTTACGTGAGACCTTCTCTGGGTGCTCCTTCACCTTCCACAGTAGCACTCACTCTAAACTAAACTCAGTCATGTAGCCTGTCCCCCCAGGATATGGCCCAGGCCTTTCTCACCCCTGTGTCCTGTTCCCTCTGGACCCTGCTCACTCCATTTGACTTTGGAAGGTAAGGGTTTAATGGATTAATGAAACTTCACTTAACTATTCGAGAAGACCAGATAACAGAGCTTTAACTCCTAAAGAATCCCCAACATTTCAGATGCTGCCAACAGCAGACAGGCAGACAAACTGGCTGAAGGGAGAAGATACTTCTGGTATTCTCTACAACACCCTTTACAGGCAATGACTCACCCCATCTATGATGCCTCCTCATCCCCACCAACTCCATACCCACTAACCAAGGAAAAATGTTTCAGACTCACAAAAATTTTCAAGTGCAATAAAAAGCCTATATTCCGGGCCTATCACTGTGATATTCACTACATGTTTGACATAGAGGTTTAATTTGGTCTGCCATGAAAATAGAACTGAATAATAATCACAGTCTTTGATTGTGGTTAGGTTTAATTATGGAAATCTGCTCATGTATTTATATATAAAGCCGCGCACACACACAGCAGAAAACCATTTCTTTTCATAAGTATTTATAGGAAAAAAGCCTTCTAAAAAGGTTTTTTATTAGGAAGTAAATACTTCAAATAAACAAAGCAAAATAGGGTCCCCACTTTTCACAGGATATATTTTCTAATCTTGTCATGTTAACATTCTATCTTTTCATTTCCAGTGATGAGCAAGGATTAGCTACAGTCCCAGCTCCAGGTGGGGGTGCTGAGTCACTTATTTGGAATTAAGTATCAGGGTATCAAGACAAATAAGTACAATCCATGTTCAACATGGTGGTGTTGGAAACATCATCTAACTGAATGTGTTAAAATTATCTTCCTGAAAAAAATAGTGAAAAAAGGAATAAAGGCTTTAAATCTTTGTATTTTACGATACAGAAAATACTGTCAAGTCAGACAAAATAATGAAAAGCCTTTATCTCCTTTTAATCAAATTTCATATTAATGTTTTAACTTCAAGCATGCGTGGCAAAAACACAAGTTCCCCTAAAGCAGCTAATAATAATTTTAGGATGACAGGCTAAATACAAAATGCATTTGGAAAAAAATGGAAACAAAGGGAAGTTTCACTAGAAGTACTGAAGAATTTATTTGCAGGGCAGCAATGGAGAAACAGACATAGAGAATAGACTTATAGACATGGGGAGAGGGGAGGAGAGACTGAGATGTATAGAAAGAGTAACATGGAAACTTACATTACCATATACAAAATAGATAGCCAACAGGAATTTGCTGTGTGGCTCAGGAAACTCAAACAGGGGCTCTGTATCAACCTAGAGGGGTGGGATGGGGAGGAGATGGAAGGGAGGTTCAGAAGGGAGGGAATACATGTATACCTATGTCTAATTCATGTTGAGGTTCGACAGAAAACAACAAAATTCTGTAAAGCAATTATCCTTCAATTTAAAAAAATTTTTTTTAATTTTTTAAGTAAATTTTTTTTGAAAAGGGAAGTAGATTGAAATAAGCACTTCTGTTTGTTGGATGTAAATTCTCTTACTATAATTATCACTTTTTAATGTCCAAAATTTTTTCCACATAGACCATCCTTATAAAATGCCAAAACAATTAACTTAATAAGTCCAGTTTTTAATTATTAAAATGCATTTTTATCTGAATTCACTACTTAATTTCTCATGACTAACTTGTTAAAATTAATTTTGTATTTATAAATTATAAATCTATCAACCCATAGTATAATTACATGTCAGGAAGCAATAGTTAGAACTGAACATGGAACAACAGACTGGTTCCAAATAGGAAAAGGAGCACGTCAAGGCTGTATATTGTCACCCTGCTTATTTAAATTCTATGCAGAGTACATCATGAGAAACGTTGGGCTGGAAGAAACACAAGCTGGAATCAAGATTGCCAGGAGAAATATCAATAACCTCCGATATGCAGATGACACCACCCTTATGGCAGAGAGTGAAGAGGAACTAAAAGGCCTCTTGATGAAAGTGAAAGTGGAGAGTGAAAAATTTGGCTTAAAGCTCAACATTCAGAAAACGAAGATCATGGCATCCGGTCCCATCACTTCATGGGAAATAGACGGGGAAACAGTGGAAACAGTGTCAGACTTTATTTTTTGGGCTTCAAAATCACTGCAGATGGTGACTGCAGCCATGAAACTAAAAGACGCTTACTCCTTGGAAGAAAAGTTATGACCAACCTAGATAGCATATTCAAAAGCAGAGACATTACTTTGCCGACTAAAGTCTGTCTAGTCAAGGCTATGGTTTTTCCAGTGGTCATGTATGGATGTGAGAGTTGGACTGTGAAGAAGGCTGAGTGCCGAAGAATTGATACTTTTGAACTGTGATGTTGGAGAAGACTCTTGAGAGTCCCTTGGACTGCAAGGAGATCCAACCAGTCCATTCTGAAGGAGATCAGCCCTGGATTTCTTTGGAAGGAATGATGCTAAAAAGCTGAAACTCCAGTACTTTGACCATCTTATGCGAAGAGTTGACTCATTGGAAAAGACTCTGATGCTGGGAGGAATTGGGGGAAGGAGAAGGGGACGACCAAGGATGAGATGGCTGGATGGCATCACTGACTCAATGGACGCGAGTCTGAGTGAATTCCAGGAGATGGTGATGGACACGGAGGCCTGGCGTGCTGCGATTCATGGGGTCGCAAAGAGTCGGACACAACCGAGCATCTGAACTGAACATACCATATTAAAATTAATAATATATAACTATAAAGCCAGTGGAAATGAAAATCTTTAGATTTAGTTAATTATTTTAATAAATGCATGATATTTAAGATTCATCTCGGATTTCAATGCTCTGTTTCTAAACTGAAATCACTGCACAGTATCAATCTAATTTACTTCAAATATATTTCATATTTAAGAGCTAGATATTACAAGATTAGGTGCCAGCTGCATCATCTCCAACTACATGAAATGTGAAACACTACAGTTGGTTGCCATGCATACTGTACAAAAAGTGAGAAAAAAAGTAACAGCAAAGTAGACTACTGTCATTCCTAAGTGATCTGAGACTGTCACGCGTGAGTGCTCCGTCACCTCAGCTGTGTCCGACGCTTTGCAATCCTATGAACTATAGCCCCCAGGTTCTTCTGTCTATGGAATTCTGGCAGGAGTATTGGAGTGGGCTGCCGTTTCCTCCTCCAGGGGATCTTCCCAACCCAGGGATTGAACTCGTGTCTCCTGCACTGCAGCCAGATTCTTTGCTGCTGAGCCACCAGAGAAGCCCCAACCTGAGACTCTCATGACCCCCAAATCTGCAAATACATAAACACATGTATGAGTTCCTGGCTTTCTCCTCATTTTATCTACAAGCTCCACCACCCCATCTACCAGAATCTCTACCTCATGCCCTGCTGGCGCTCATCAACACGGGATGAACTCTCCATGCTTTTCTCTGTAGCTAACCCCTTCACTTGTACAAAGAGATGACCCCTTCCTGCCTACTCAAAGTCACTGTTTTGACAATTCTCCCCATCCTCTTCTGCATCACCATGTTCCCCTCTCCCTCCTGAATTATCCCTATGATCATACAAAAAGTCTGTTGCTCTTCACCTTAAGAAAACACCCAACTTTGACCTCATACTGTCTCCACCCACCACTCTATTTCTCTCATTTTCTTTACAATGAAATTTCTTTAAATACTCTTACTGTCATCAAATCCCTCTCCCTCTAATGTCTCTTAAAGTGAAGTCACTCAGTCATGGCCAACTCTTTGTGACCCTGTGGACTGTAGCCCCTCAGGCTCCTCCGTCCATGGGATTCTCCAGGCAAGAATACTGGAGTGGGCTGCCAGTTCCTTCTCCCAGGGGATCTTCCCGACCCAGGGATCGAAACCAGGTCTCCTGCATTGCAGGCAGACGCTTTACCATCTGAGCCACCAGCGAATCTCTAACGTCTCTTAGTGAAGTGAAGTGAAGTAGCTCAGTCATGTCCAACTCTTTGCAACCCCGTGGACTGTAGCCCTTCAGGCTCCTCCATCCGTGGGATTCTCCAGGCAAGAATACTGGAGTGGGTTGCCATTTCCTTCTCCAGGGGATCTTCCCGACCCAGGGATCGAACCCAGGTCTCCTGAATTGCAGGCAAATGCTTTAACCTCTGAGCCACCAGAGAAGTCTCTTAATGTCTCTTAAGCCCATTCCAAATAGGATTTAGTCCACCACTCCATCTAAACTGCTCTTGCCCATGGACCAATGTCCTCCACATTGGTTATGGAGGACATAATCAATAGGTCTGTCCCTATCTAACCAGACCTCTCAGCAGTGTAAGGCAGCTGATGACTCTTCACTTGGCTTCCAGATCACTGCTCTCTCCCAATTTTCCACCTTCTTCACTGGCTGCTCCTCCTCACTGGCCCCTTGGCCAGTTTTTCCTGATTTCCCCAATCTCTTTATCTTGGCGAATGCCCCAGGGCTCAGCCCTTGGATCAATCCTCTTTTCTACTAATCTCACCACCTTGGTGATCCCATGCATCTGTACAAGGCTGACTCTCAAATCTATATCTCTTGTTTGGAGCACTCCTTGAGCTTTAAATTCTTCTGTCCCACTTTCTAATGAACATCTCCACTTAGATATGCAATCGATCACAACAAACTGTGGAATATTCTTCAAGAGATGGGAATACCAGACCACCTTACCTGCCTCCTGAGAAATCTGTAAGCAGGTCAAGAAGCAACAGTTAGAACCAGACATGGAAAAACAGACTGGTTCCAAATTGGGAAAGGAGTACATCAAGGCCGTATATTGCCACCCCGCTTATTTAACTTATATGCAGAGTACATCAGGCAAAATGCTGGGCTGAATAAAGCACAAGCTGGAATCAAGATTGCCAAGAGAAATATTAACAACCTCAGATAAGCAGATGACACCAACTTTATGGAAGAAAGTGAAAAGGAACTGAAAAGCCTCTTGATGAAAGTAAAAAAGGAGAGTGAAAAAGCTGGCTTAAAACTCAACATTCAGAGAACTAAGATCATGGCATCCAGTCCCATCACTTCATGGCAAATAGANATACTCTTCTGCTGATATTTTTTCAGCCATTAAATTTTTGCTTTTCAAAAGACTTTCATTGTTCTCTTCTATCTTTTTATTTTATCCTTTTCTTGTTTTATGAAAGTAGTATCTTTCTTATCTCTATAAGGCATTAGTTTTTTACTCTTTTGAGGTTTTCTGCACTGCTGCAGTTTTCTCTGAAAGTCACTCAGTCGTGTTCGGCTCTTGCCACCCCATGGACTATACAGTGCATGGAATTCTCCAGGCCAGAATACTGGAGTGGGTAGCCTTTCCCTTCTCCAGGGGATCGTCTCTACCCAGAGATCGAACCCAGGTCTCCTGCATTGTAGGCAGATTCTTTACCACCTGAGCCACAAGGGGAGCCCAAGAATACTGGAGTGGGTAGCCTATCCCTTCTCCAGGGGATTGTCCCAACCTAGGAATTGAACCTGGGTCTCCTGCATTGCAGGCAGCTGTTTTCTCTGACTTTATGTTATCCCTTTATCTCTGTCTCTTCTTTCACAAATTAAACTTTGTACATTTTTTTGCTATTGCTTGGTTACTGTTCATATTGATGTGAGGCACAAATACGTTAAAAATGGTTGGGAGTTCTGTGTATGTTAACAGTGTTTTAATCAATGGATTTCGCTTTGCCGTAACTACGTACAAGATGTCCAAGAGAATACTCTGGGGGAAATTCCAAGATCAGCATATGGAAGTCAATGATAGTTGAATTTCTTCAAAGTAACTTCCTACAGGGGAAAGGTACCTTTGGTCAGTACTGTGCAAGCAATCTCTTTTAGGCCCCCCATTACACCTCCACTCCCCTCTTTATCTGGCATCGCTGAGTCTAAAGCCTTTGTGAAATTCTATGGGGGCAAATCAAATTTCTATGATTCTGTCTTCTGAAAACACTCAGTAGTAAAATTCTACCTCTTAGTTTTACTGATTATTTCTATTCCATCCACTTTCTGATTCCAGAATTACATTAAAATCTTCCTGGTTTCCAGCAATGGCAGAAAATGTTGTTCAGGCCATCCTCCTCCTGAAAATGATTAAAATTACCAGATCAAATATTTGTTCAGTATTATTTAGAGCAGCAAGTAAATCACAAGTTATTCAGCAAATTTGAGGCCAAATTGAAAGGAATGCAGACACTCCAGAGATAAACCAGCACAGAAGCAGAATTGCCAGGATGGCGTTGACCACCAAAGAGAATAAACTCAAGTCCCAGGGCCCACACACTGTGAAGTTTCTAATAAAGAAGCTCTCCTCAGCAAACTAGGGCTCCAAAGGGACTGCAACTTCAGAAAATACTAAAGTACTATCATCTGGATGAATCAAGGAACCCAGAGCCATGCACGTGGCTGAGCCAATCCCAGACTGGTATTTGTCGCTGCCTGCCAGAAACAATGCACACTTCTCTGGAGGTGGCAAATGGGATAAATAAAAAGAAACTCAAACCAATATATTCCATAGTGAAAAAGCAGAACCTCAAAGATCATAATAAATTTTAAAAATCATTAAAGAACCCAGAGATAAGAAGGAGACTAAAATGAGCAGTAGATGGTCAGTTATCTTCCCAAAAGCAACAGTGGAAGCCAGAAGATAGTGGAGTAATATCTTTAACATAAAAGCAAATATTTGCCAATTTGAGGTCTACTAGTCACTGTTCAAGAATATAGGAATAATAAAGACACTTTCAGAAAAACAAAAACAAAGATACTTTACCACAAATAGTTAAAAAAAAAAAAAANCAAAGGTCTGTCTAGTCAAGGCTATGGTTTTTCCAGTAGTCATGTATGGGTGTGAGAATTGGACTATAAGGAAAGCTGAATGCTGAAGAATTGATGCTTTTGAACTGTGGTGTTGGAGAAGACTCTTGAGAGTCCCTTGGACTGCAAGGAGATCAAACCAGTCAATCCTAAAGGAAATCAGTCCTGAATATTGATTGGAAGGACTGACACTGAAGCTGTAACTCCAATACTTTGGCCACCTGATGCAAAGAACTGACTCCTTGGTAAGGACCCTGATTCTGGGAAAGAGTGAAGGTAGGAGAAGGGGATGACAGAGGATGAGATAGTTGGATGGCATCACCGACTCAATGGACATGTGTTTGAGTAAGCTCCAGGAGTTGGTGATGGACAGGGAAGCCTGGCGTGCTGCAGTCCATGGGGTTACAAAGAGTCGGACATGACTGAGAGACTGAACTGAACTGATGGACCTGAAGTTTAACATGTCCAAAGCCAAATTCCTGATCTCCTCCTTAACCCTGCTCCTCCCACAGTCTTCATGTCAGTTAATACCAACTCCAGATTTCCAGCTGCTCAAGTGAGGAACCATGGAGCCATCCCTGGTTCCATTCTTTCTCTCACACCATGTCTACAATGTATTTGGAAATCTTATTGGTTCTATCTCAAAATATATCCAGAATCTAGCTTATTCTCACTTTCTCCAAGCTGTCACGCTAACGTATCATCATTTCCCACCAGACTGCTGCTTGTCCTCCAGACTGCTTTCTCTGCTTCCCTTGGCTGCCCTACTGAGCATTCTCAACCCTGAGAGTCCTATCAGAAATGTACGTTAAACCACTGGGTGCTTTTCTACCTAGAACCCTCCAATGGTCCATAGCTATCTCAATATAAAAGTCTAACTCCTAGGAGTTTGGTTCCCTTATCACCATTATGTTTTTATCTCCTACTTTCCTCTCAATTCAATTCCTCCAGTCACACTAGCTACCCTCTGTTGCTTGAACATGAAGGGCATGCTCCTGTCGTAGGGATGTTGCTCTTGCTGTCCGTCTTCCTGAAATGGCCACCTCCCAGATATCTTCACAACTTCTTCTCCCATGTCTTTCAAGCATTTGTTCAAATGTCACCTTCTCATGGAACCCCTCCCTGACCACTCTACGTAAAAGTACAAGAGCTTCCTCTGTACTTGCACTCCTGGTGTCCCCTCCCTGCCTATTTCTCTCCATACACAGGACTTCCCCTTCTTATATTTTCTATAATTTGTTGTTATTGTTACCTGCCTCCTTCCACTGGAATGCAAGCTCAAAGGGGACAGAGATGTTGATTGATCATTTCATGACTCTATACCCAGAAAAGCATTTTGACATAGTAGGAGCTTAACAAAACTTGGCTAATGAATGAAATACTTTTTCTTAGAAAAGGTACGTGCTGCACCTGGATGTGCTCATATCATGACTTAAGCATCCTTTTTTTTATTCTCCAGTAAAATTTGACCTCCTACTTGATGAATGATACTGGCATTATTTGGAATCTTTGCTCGAATAATTTGATAAATCACTTTTTCTTACTTCTGTAATCAGTATGTTTCTTTTGGACAGTCTAGTGTTTTTAATCTTTTTTTTTTTAATTTAAATGTCTTCAAGAAGAATGTAAGAATGTGTATATTCTCTAGTCTGCCAAAACAACCCTTCTCTCTACTGTGCTACCATCATCTATACACTTAAGTAAACTTCTTATTCTTAGAAGGAAGAACACTTAGCAGTACCTGCATAGAGCATATTATAGATTTCATAAGCTAGGGCCATTTCTACTTTAATTTAACCAACAATTCCATTTTTTTGGCCAAGAACCATAACTTTCTCAAACTACTTTTTCCTTTATTCATTTCCATCACCACACCAGTATATGATCCTTTCAGGATTATTTCTCACAACAAAATAAAGAATCCATAACATGGTGAGAATTACTTTGTCAGTGGTCAGGGACAGAGAAAGGAGCTTCACTGTTGTATGGATGGCAGCAGGCTGCCTGGACTGTCTCCTTTATACTACTACACACGTATCTTACACCAAGATATCAGTGGTACCTGCTGTATCTTACTCTCCAGGTCCTATTAGCATGTCAAAATACACTGGACTAACATGATGTCCTGTGTGATGGTCAACAACTTTGTGGACCAAACGGTGACACAGTGCCAAAGGAGATATCACCACTCTGAGGCAAGGCAGTGAAATTATTCTGCTTCTCTCACTAGATAAAAGCAAATTGTTCTAGAGTATGCTCTGCTTATTTGCCTAGAGGAAAAAGCATTTGCCAGGTAAATAAATGCACAGAAAATATCAAGGAATGAGTTTGGTTGCTTCAATAAAGAGATTCTAATAAATATGCTCAGGGCTCTTTTGTAGGAAGTTCTTGACCTTGCTTCCACTGAAAGGATGTTGAGCTTATGAACAGATATCTGTCTATGAATTAGGTGAGAGTCGAAACCATCCTCCTATAAAAATAAAAATTAAACAAGCCTCTGTTTGCCCAAGATGCTGAGATTTTGGTCAGAACCAAGGAGCACAGCTAAGTATCTATTTCAGTTACAGGGATCCATCATTAATAGCTATTCCCAAAGATCCCTGATTGTCATTCCATTCTAAATGCCCATCCTGCTGCCTGTTATGGTAGCCATGTTTCCCATCTTGCCTTCTAATGATAAAATGCTGCTACTTAAGCACCATTATGTGTGTGCGTTAGTTGCTCAGTCGTGTCCAACTATTTGTAACCCCATGGTCTGTAGCCCACCAGGCTCCTCTGCCCATAGAATTCTCCAGGCAAGAATACTGGCGTGGGTTACCATTCCCTTCTCCAGAAGCTCCATTATATCAGGATCTTAATATCCCTAGTAACATCAGGGAGCCCCATTTCAGCTTGAGCATATTCCACTAGCACCACTGACCTACACAGAAGGACCACTAATTTTTCTCCAAAAGATGTGAGTGGGCCCTTCATCACTGTATCTCTCAAGCTTTCACTGAAGGGTTTCATCAGGACACCCTCAAGGGATTCAATACCAATGACATATCCCCACTGTTGATCTTATCTCCCGAAGTGTTTAGATTCCTTACTTCTACATTCTATAAAGGAATTTCTAGCACCTTGGTGGGGTCACATCCCAGTTTTGGTCAACCAGTCAAGGAAACAATTAGAATTAATGCTGCCTATTCAGACTAGCATATTGAATCCAGAACCTCTGATTAAGTGCTCCCACAGATTTTTGTTTCTTGGACATAGAATCTTCAAAATCCATTTTCACATTTCCTGTTTTTTTGAATATTAACTGGCAAAATTTCACAATTTTTTAGCACCCTAACCTATTTCCTCCTAACATTGACTTTATTATTGGCATTCGTATGCTGGGATCCAGGTTTAGCTGTACATCTGTGAATTGGTCATAGGCACACAGGGAGAACTGACTTGGTAATGCAACTCCTTCAGATTTCTCCTTCAGAAAATTCAATCAAAAGAGGAACAGCCTCATCAAACAGGAAAACAGATGGTACTTCAGCTGGGAAGGGTGGCTTGATGACGCTAAGGATTCAAGGTACCCCAAGTTCACCAAATCCTGCCATATCCCCTGTTCTAATTCTCAGAGTCCCACCCTTTCTCTCTCAAAGCCCCAGCTTTAACATAAGAGACCTAGCTGTGGATTCAACTGACACTAATTGGGCAACCTGCACGACTGCATTTGGCTTTTGACCTTCGCCACCAAGAATTACAAAAGAAAAGAGATTCTTTTACCAAAGTCATGGAAAGTGCCTAGTTTTTAATCCCTGCTTAGAGAAAAAAAATTTTGGAATTTGAGCTCAAATTCTCTTTAAGCTGTCCAGCACTGTTAGAAGCAGCTACATACCACCCCAGTCCTTCAAATCCTTATCCCATCACATTATTTTATGGAAGTTCCTGCTTGGTTCCCAAAGACCTTTTCCTTCAATGACTACTTAATTTTAGAAGTTCACAAATGCTCTATCTGCTGACTTGCCCCTGAATGTTATTGTATGCCAGGGTTTCAATCCTTATGCAGTGGACTTTATATTACCTTTCAGTTCAGTTCAGTTCAGTCGCTCAGTCGTGTCTGACTCTTTGCGACCCCATGAATCGCACTACGCCAGGCCTCCCTGTCCATCACCAACTCCTGGAGTTCACTCAGACTCACGTCCATCGAGTCAGTGATGCCATCCAGCCATCTCATCCTCTGTCGTCCCCTTCTCCTCCTGCTCCCAATCCCTCTCAGCATCAGAGTCTTTTCCAATTAGTCAACTCTTCACATGAGGTGGCCAAAGTACTGGAGTTTCAGCTTTAGCATCATTCCTTCCAAAGAAATTCCAGGGCTGATCTCCTTCAGAATGGACCGGTTGGATCTCCTTGCAGTCCAAGGGAC
>SJYV01054067.1:406672-465455 GCA_006410875.1 Neotragus pygmaeus | reverse complement strand
GTCTCTCTGGATCATCCCCGTGCACCAGCCCCAAGCATCCTGCATCCTGCATCGAACATAGACCGGTGCCTCATTTCTTACATGATAGTATACATGCTTCAATGCCATTCTCCCAAATCATCCCACCCACGTCCTCTCCCTCGGAGGCCAAAAGTCCATTCTATATGTCTGTGTCTCTTTTGTCGTCTCACATATAGGGTCATCATTACTATCTTTCTAAATTCCATATATATGTGTCAGTATACTGTACTGGTGTTTTTCTTTCTGACTCACTTCACTCTGTATAATAGGCTCCAGTTTCATCCATCTCATTAGAACAGATTCAAATGTATTCTTTTTAATGGCTGAGTAATACTCCATTGTGTATATGGACCACAGCTTTCTTATCCATTCATCTGCTGATGGACATCTAGGTTGTTTCCACGTCCTGGCTATTATAAACAGTGCTGCAATGAACATTGTACACTCCAATATTCTTGCTTGGAGAATCCCATGGACAGAGGAGCTTGGTGGGCTACAGTCCACCGGTCGCAAAAAGTCAGACACAACTGAGCGACTTCACTTTCACTTTCACTTTTCATGATGAAGCTAAAGGTTTCAGTTCAGTTCAGTTGCTCAGTAGTGTCTGACTCTTTGCAATCCCATGAATCGCAGCACGCCAGGCCTCCCTGTCCATCACCAGCTCCTGGAGTTCACCCAAACTCATGTGCATCGAATCAGTGATGCCATCCAGCCATCTCATCCTCTGTCGTCCCCTTCTCCTCCTGCCCCCAATCCCTCCCAGCATCAGAGTCTTTTCCAATTAGTCAACTCTTCACATGAGGTGGCCAAAGTACTGGAGTTTCAGCTTTAGCATCATTCCTTCCAAAGAAATCCCAGGGTTGATCTCCTTCAGAATGGACTGGTTGGGTCTCCTTGCAGTCCAAGGGACTCTCAAGAGTCTTCTCCAACACCACATTTCAAAAGTATCAATTCTTCAGCACTCAGCCTTCTTCAGAGTTCAACTCTCACATCCATACATGACTACTGGAAAAACCATANCTCCTTCAGAATGGACCGGTTGGATCTCCTTGCAGTCCAAGGGACTCTCAAGAGTCTTTTCCAACACCACAGTTCAAAAGCATCAATTACCTTTAGCTCCAACTAAACCAGACAACCAATCCCAGAGCCACAACCATCATCCAATTTCTCTGCGGTTCCATTTTTGCAACCATTTCTGTTACCAAATTTCATACCTCAGCATTCTTAGTTGCAAATAACAGAAATAGCAAAACTGAGACTGGCTGTTTTAAGTAGAAACAATTGATGGAAACAACGTTGGATACTCTCACATAATCACTGAGAAGGTTTAAGAAGGGTTTTGGAAAACAATCAGGAACAATAGGAGGCTAACAACCACCACGAGAATCATGCCAAAGAGTTCAAGGCTAGCAAAACTGAGACTGGCTGTTTTAAGTAGAAACAATTGATGGAAACGATGTTGGATACTCTCACATAATCACTGAGAAGGTTTAAGAAGGGTTTTGGAAAACAATCAGGGACAATATGAGGCTAACAACCACCACGAGAATCATGCCAAAGAGTTCAAAGCTGCTGCTCCACTGGACCATTCAGCTGGTTAGCTGAGCTACTGACCCGGATCATACCACCAGTGCTGCACTTTGGCTCAGGAAACTGACATTTCTATCCCCAGTGGTGACCTGGACTGGATTCTCCACTCTTTAAGCCCCAACCATTAGTTCAGAGTTGGACTGATGGATAGGCTAGGTCTTATGGATGTCCTGTGGCAAAGGCCACTATGAAACTAAATAGTGAGACTTCCCAGATGCTATAGTAAGAGGGTCAGATCTGAATCCTAAGATTCATAAAGTGGGGACTTTCTCAAAAAAGGGAAGAGGAATCATATGCTGGGCAGTCAGAAAAAGAAAAGGAAAGGAAAGGAGGGAAGGGAAGGACATCTCATACAGGTATCTCCTTTATATTATTGGGAAGCATCATTACAGCAGAAAAAGACAGGAAGATAAGATTTTTATGCAAGCCAAAGTTGGAAATTTTCATGCTAAAGGGAAAACAAAGTGTTGCAAAACTTCCACTTCTCTGTGGGTATCTGGCATCTGTGAAGGAGAGGAATATCTTTTTTAAAACTTCTTATTTTATATTGGAGTATAGCCAATTAACAATGTTGTGATAGTCTCAGGTGGGCAACAAAGGGACTCAGCCATACATAGACATACATGTACCCATTCCTCCCCAAACTTCTATCTTATAATGAAAAAAAGGAACCTAGTGAATAGTAAAAGTTCCCTTGAGTTTTTCCATGTAAATTAGAGAATCTGGAAATAATACTCTTCCCTCATCCTTTTTTCAGTTCTCACTTAAGCCCAATTCATGAAAAGGTATTTAAAATATCTGCTAATATTTTCTCAAGAATGTTTTAAATTCCACAAGGACCTACGGAAGAACATTTGCTATCAATTTGAATGGAATCAAGCATCAAAGAAGAGAAAAAATTCTTCTAACTTTATTCCATTCTTTTCCTTAAGTGTGCTTAAAGCACATTATGGAACAGTATGTTAAAGACATCTGCTTTCCAGCAAGAACTAAGAGGAGAAACAACACAGTGGAGAACCAAAAGTCTAGCTGGACGGAAAAGGGTAGGTAACATGTGTCTTGGCAAAGGAATTAGTGAGTGCATGGCCATTTTAGACATTTTGCCATTGGCGAAGAGCAGGGCGTTTTTTCTCCATATTAAGAAAACAGAAAATATCGAAGCTACAGAAGTACCCAGTGATCCTTCATCTTAAGCAAGGATCCGTCCCTCCCTCTAGCTGTAAATCACCTGAACATTATTTAAGTAATTTAGCCTCTTGTTAGCATGAGTGGTTACACAGATCTCACTATGTGTATTTTCATTATGGACATCAAGAAGACAAAATACTTCATAAAAATGTAGCTAGGTGGACCACAGGAAGAGTGAAAGAGAGAAAAGACGGAAAGGGAAATGGCAAGGAGGAGACAAAGATGAAAGTGGCTATTCTGTTCTACTGTTCCCTATGTGTGTTTATATCTGTGTGTATGTGTGTGGCTTTGAGTAGCAAATTTGCTCCATTTTAATAGAAACGTTAAACTTCACAATTCTGTTTTTATTATTTCTCAGTATAAGGGCTTCCCTTGTGGTTCAGCTGGTAAAGAATCCACCTTCAATGTGGGAGACTAGGTTCCATCCCTGGGTTGGGAAAATCCCCCTCGAGAAGGGAAAGGTTACCCACACCAGTATTCTGGCCTGGAGAATTCAATGAACCGTATGGTCCATGGGGTTGCAAAGAGTCGGACGTGACTGAACAACTTTCACTTCACTTCACTTTTAAACTTCACAATTCTGTATTCATTATTTCTAGGTATAAAACTAGTGCCAGCTATTAACAAAAGTCAAGACACGGAAAGGAAGCTAAGTGTCATTGGAGAGATCATTGGATAAATATATACACACCACCACCACTACCACCAATGGAGGAGTATTCAGCCTGAGAAAGAAATCCTGCAACTTGTTACAAGATGGATGGACCTTGAAGGCATTATGCTAAGTGAAATAAGTCAGACATAAAAAATAAATACTCTATGACCTCACTTTCATGTGAAATCTAAAAGATCTAAACTCAGAAACAGAGGAGAATGGTGGCTGCCAAGGGCTGGGGAGGGTGGGGAAAATGAGGAGATGTTGGTGAATAGATATAAACTTCCAGTTGTAAGATGAATAAGTTCTGGGGATCTAATGTACAGCCTGGTGATTATATTTATTTTTTTTAATGAGTGGATGAGCATATTCCATTTTAAATATTGCATATGAGTATAAGAAAGAGGATCTTAAATTTCTCACCACCAAAAAAAGTAATCAAGTGAGGTGATGCAAGTGTTACCATGTGTCATGGTAATCATCATTCAATACAGATCTATAGCACATCTTCACACTGTACATCTTAAACTTATACATGTTATATGTCAATTATATTTCAATAAAGCTGGGGGGAAAAGCTAATGTCAGGTCAAGACCCAACGCTATACGCTGGGGAAAATTTAAAGGTGTATCCTCAAATTTTAAAAGTAGTTTATGAAGTCAGAGGGATATTGTGAAACCACAAGAAATACTGGGGAAAGAAAAAAAGAAAAAGAAAAGAGCAGATAGCTTCAAAATATGAGGTTAAAAATTCACCAAATTCTCTTAGTCCCCAAGAGACACCTAAGGCCAAAGTTCGCCACTTTGCTTTCTTCTGAAGCTGAAGCCTAGCAGTCATGGCCAAAGCCGGAAGGCCTGCGGAGGACCCAGAGACGTCTAAGAGGGATGACTGAGCCCCGGAGGCAGTGAGGCAGGGAGAGTATGGGGGACCCAGAGACGTCTAAGAGGGATGACTGAGCCCAGAGGCAGTGAGGCAGGGAGAGTATTTTTTCTTATTTCTCTGGCAACAGTTAGGTGTTTTCCACATAGCTCTCCTAGGTCTCCTTGAAAGTCCTTGTGAAAGTTTGTGAAAAGAAAGCTAGGAAACCACAAACTTGGTCTGTAATTAAACAAACAATCTCAGTTAAAGGCAATAAAAGCTGTAAAAACAAAAAAGAATTACAAGTTAGTATACAAGACTCTACAATTATGTTCTTGAAAAGGCTGTAGTCAGGAAATGGATAAACTCTATTTTATATTGGAACTTTGTGACACAACTGAGTATGTGAAGTTTTTTTCATGAGTCCTATGAATGTCAGATTTTTTTACTCCAAGTAATCCTTTGGCTCTCTATCCCCACAAAATACAGCAATGTATGGTGAGCACCTTTCCTGTTTGAATCACGAATGCAAATAAGAACACACTGTACAAGTTCAGTGAATATTCAGTTGAATCCTCAGGATACCCAAGAGTGTGATATAGAAGAGATGATAGAATTATTATTTCATATAAATTCTCACTAATCCATGAAAGGAAAAGAAAGGGTTCACAAATAAGTAACACGCAATTTAATCTAGTTATAAAACAGTAGTTTCAAATTCCTCTCAAAATTGAAACAAGAAATCATATTTTACTTCCACTGGACTATAAGTACCATTTGGCAAGGGTAGATTTCCTCTTTTCACTGTTGTAATGCTGGCATAGAGAAGATGCTCAAAACATACATCTGAATAAATAATGAATATTCAGTATACAGAAGAATAATTCAATGAATATTTATGTTAACTTCATGTACCTCCTAAAATATACTTAGTCCCCAAATAATGCCAACTAAGAAATAAGCAAAGGAGGGTCTTCCCTGACAGCCCAGTGTGCTCCCAGTGCAGGGGCCCAGGCTTGACCGTAGTCAGGGAGCTAGATCCCACATGCTGCAACTAACAGTTCGCATGCTGCAATGAGGAACCAACACAGACAAATAAATACATAAAAATATTTTTTTTAAAAAATAAATAAGCAGAAGTGGAAAAGATGAGAAAATGAAAGAATGAGAAGCAAAAACAAATAGAGAAAAATATTACTTGCCTTTGTAAAATCCTATTGGTAGTCAATCCAATGATTATGGCACCTTGAAAACTCTCATCCTTCAACTAATAGAGCTCTTCAAATGGAATAGCTCAAGGAGCCACCAAAGAGATAATACTGTTCCGGGCATAATTAATGATCACCCCACACCATTTCATCTAATAACATAAAGTGAAGTCTCGTCTGGCTGTACAATTATTTTGGGGGATCTGCTGTCATGTCATAGAATCAAGGAACCTTAGAGCTGGGAGGAAACACACGAACCACCTAATTCAACCTCAGTAATCCACAGATGAAGAACTTCCCAGGGGCTCTGAGTTCCTTGGCCCAGGGCCCTGGCAGCAGTGTGAAAACCTGATTCTCTGTCCTTCAGAGTCCTAAAGTCTGACACAATCAAGATATTTGTTAGCTTGTATTCACCCGAGTTTTAACCGTTCATCAAGAATTCAAGACCTTTCAAGCCACTTCTAGGTTTGAACTACTTCTACTTCCATTCTAATAGCAATGTGACACAGTTAATCTCTACAAAACTCACAGGCTGACTGAGTTCCACTGTGGCATCAGGATGCATATAGGATGGGTGAAAATAGCTCTAAAGCAAATATTTAGATTTCTAGGCTCTCATTTCCCACTCATGAATTAGGCCTTTTCCCACCATACCTCTGGCTTTTAACCTACAGTTAGGGAAAATGTAAATAGGCAAACGTCTCGATAATGACACCAGGACCTTTAAGTCCAACTGGTAGTAACAGGACTCAAATGCTTCAAAAAAGGATAGGTGCTTAACTCCCTCACTGGATCCTCAGGGGGAGTCTCAAAATGTGGTCCAAATGAAGGCTGTGTGTGTGTGCTCCGTCACTTCAGTCATGCCCAACTCTTTGTGACTGCATGGACTGTAGCTTGCCTGGCTCCTCTGTCCATGGGATTCTCCAGTCAAGAATACTGGGGTGGGTTGCCATGCCCTCCTCCAGGGGATCTTCCCAACCCAGGGATCGAACCCATGTCTCTTAAGTCTCCTTCATTGGCAGGCGGTTCTTTGTCACCAAGCCACTAGGGGAGCCCCCCAAATGAAGGCTACACGAGAACAATAAAGGTAGGAGAGCCTATGTGTAAAACACAATTTTCCCACATTCCTCTTCTCACCCAGTACAACAGAGAACTACGAGGGATGGCCTCCACCAAGGTACTGCAAAAAAAGGCTAAATGGTACAGATGCTTATTCAAACTTTTTAATCCCAAAAAGGCTCATGAACAGAGATGATTCATTACTACATGTAGGATCTACTAGATGCTTGAAAATCTTTGGAGACAAAGATGTCTCATATAGCCACAGAAGAATATGAGTAAGGAAGATATACAAGTTATACATACAAATTTTTCCATTTCTAATTCAAACTGAAATTATTTTTTTTTAATTCCCATTACTCTCAAGAGAGATGGAAGCAGGAGTTTCTACAGTACACATCTCTTCAGTCTAAGAGATGTGGTACTACCACATTACTTACCATTGGGGCATAAGAACAAATTCAGGCCCTCATTTTTATAATCAACATGGGGGGCTGGCAACTCTCAATTGCACCAATGGGTAAATAAATGCATACAACTCCCCTGGATGCCTGTCGTTTTTCCTCTTTTCACATCATACAGTTTTATAAGGAGGCAAAAAAAATCCTCAAAACTGTTTATTGACTATAATTAACAGGGTTTATGGTATTTGAAATCAAATAAGCACTATGACTAATACTATAAAATATGACGTATAAAAATGATATTAAACCAATGTGGTGTTCTATTTGACTTTCCAGTGAATGTAATTTTTCTGGTTTCCCTGATGAAATGTTGTTTTGGAGGTGCAGTGGAAGAACTATGAGTCATGCCTCCAGTCTCTATTTGCCACTTTGCCATTTACATGATTTAAAGCCAAAATCTGCTCTCCTTCCTATGTTATAACAAAATTACACAGCATTAAAACACAAGTCAACCACCCATGTTCTAGGACATTTGCATCAACAATCAGATGTAAAACAGGAAAAAATCGAGAACTCTGAATAGATCACCTAGCTGCAAGTGTAAATGTATAGCAGCCTGTAAGCCTCAATAATGTTCACAAAATTATTGAGCAGTCCTTGATTAAAAGGTGCTATAAAAATGCAAATTGTAGTCATAAGAATAGGATGTGGATTCGGACCCTGGAAATCAACCTTCTTTTTTTTTACCTCACATGTAATATTCTGCTACAATAAGCCTCCAATTTTAATGTTAGACTTGTCAGAGTTAGTGAAACTGAAATGAATCACAGACAATATCCATGATTCCATTATTACAGTTGTTATTATTATATCATTCAATATTATAATATCATCATTATATAATACTATAAGTATTCATGGTACAGAAGCAGAATACTATAGGACAAAATACCTTATCTGCTGATCCTTTATTATAATGAATAAAGTGCTGAGCATTCTTGCTAATTTTGATAAGACAGAAGGGTTTCAATGTAAGCTCCCTTCCCCCACCCTTATATTTTATTTATTTTTAACCTACTTGGGGTCCAAGAAACCACTGGAGTGACAGACATTTACTAATGACCTTTCCAGCAGGGCTCACACATAAGAGTAGCTTTCTCCAGCTCCCTCACAGACTCAGAGACTCAGGGTGGCTCTCAACAACCCATTTCTACCTGAGGGTCTTTGTATTTAGCTGAATTCTTTAGTGACAGTGATCTATGGAAGAAAGAATGCTGCATCGGGTAGGAATGCACACACGTGTTTTTAGCTATTTTATATTAAGGCCTGCTGTGACTCAGCTGGCAAGTTCAAAGTTATAAAGTCATTTTTCATTTCTTGGAGGAAACCGTCTCAGTAAAAATGAGAAAATTTAAGAAAATCCAAAGCTTTTCTTTTGAAGGGAGATGTAGGATAAACTTTCAAAATGATTTCAGTCTGTCTCAATAATGGTACAGATCATGAAATGACAACCATGAAGGTCCATTTAACGAAATCTAAGATAAAAAATAAATATCTTTAAATAAAAGTTAAAATAACATGCAAATTTATCCCTTTGGGAAAGTGAATAAATTGGATGTTTCTTATCATTGTACTTGTCCTGTCTCTTATACACATCTAGATGTGTATAAGAGACAGATAATTAACAGGGTTTATGGTATTTGAAATCAAATAAGCACTATGACTAATACTATAAAATATGACGTATAAAAATGATATTAAACCAATGTGGTGTTCTATTTGACTTTCCAGTGAATGTAATTTTTCTGGTTTCCCTGATGAAATGTTGTTTTGGAGGTGCAGTGGAAGAACTATGAGTCATGCCTCCAGTCTCTATTTGCCACTTTGCCATTTACATGATTTAAAGCCAAAATCTGCTCTCCTTCCTATGTTATAACAAAATTACACAGCATTAAAACACAAGTCAACCACCCATGTTCTAGGACATTTGCATCAACAATCAGATGTAAAACAGGAAAAAATCGAGAACTCTGAATAGATCACCTAGCTGCAAGTGTAAATGTATAGCAGCCTGTAAGCCTCAATAATGTTCACAAAATTATTGAGCAGTCCTTGATTAAAAGGTGCTATAAAAATGCAAATTGTAGTCATAAGAATAGGATGTGGATTCGGACCCTGGAAATCAACCTTCTTTTTTTTTACCTCACATGTAATATTCTGCTACAATAAGCCTCCAATTTTAATGTTAGACTTGTCAGAGTTAGTGAAACTGAAATGAATCACAGACAATATCCATGATTCCATTATTACAGTTGTTATTATTATATCATTCAATATTATAATATCATCATTATATAATACTATAAGTATTCATGGTACAGAAGCAGAATACTATAGGACAAAATACCTTATCTGCTGATCCTTTATTATAATGAATAAAGTGCTGAGCATTCTTGCTAATTTTGATAAGACAGAAGGGTTTCAATGTAAGCTCCCTTCCCCCACCCTTATATTTTATTTATTTTTAACCTACTTGGGGTCCAAGAAACCACTGGAGTGACAGACATTTACTAATGACCTTTCCAGCAGGGCTCACACATAAGAGTAGCTTTCTCCAGCTCCCTCACAGACTCAGAGACTCAGGGTGGCTCTCAACAACCCATTTCTACCTGAGGGTCTTTGTATTTAGCTGAATTCTTTAGTGACAGTGATCTATGGAAGAAAGAATGCTGCATCGGGTAGGAATGCACACACGTGTTTTTAGCTATTTTATATTAAGGCCTGCTGTGACTCAGCTGGCAAGTTCAAAGTTATAAAGTCATTTTTCATTTCTTGGAGGAAACCGTCTCAGTAAAAATGAGAAAATTTAAGAAAATCCAAAGCTTTTCTTTTGAAGGGAGATGTAGGATAAACTTTCAAAATGATTTCAGTCTGTCTCAATAATGGTACAGATCATGAAATGACAACCATGAAGGTCCATTTAACGAAATCTAAGATAAAAAATAAATATCTTTAAATAAAAGTTAAAATAACATGCAAATTAATCCCTTTGGGAAAGTGAATAAATTGGATGTTTCTTATCATTGTACTTGTCGACCTTCAAGGAACGTAACTCTAAAATAACTATGTACCCTGATTTTCTCCCAGGAGTTGTAATGAGAAAATAAAATTTCTCTAATGGAGAAATTCTTTACACAATTGATGTCATCCTTGAAAGCAGTTCATTTTCGGTCGTACTACTGAATCAACAAATCCATATTCAGACTTGGCCTTTGGAGAGAATCCTGTGGCAGTGTAATTAGTCCTTTGCACCTGAGGTCAGAAGTGTGGCAGAAAAAATGGCACCATTTTAGGTATTGGTAGAGGAAAGTTTGATTATAAAGTGGGAAAGAGAAAAGAAGAAGAAGAAAAAAGAGGTCCAATACATGAAGTGACTGTTATTTTATTAGAACAGTAATTACAGGTATAAGAAAATATTTAAAAGACAAGTAATAACAGTGAAATCACAAAATTTTTGTTTTCTTTTTATAGATTTCAAACTGAAGTCATTAGAGAAAGTTAAAACTGAGTTCTTAAGTGTTGAGAGTAATTCTGGAAAATATTTGCCCATACAAATCCTAACTGGGCCTGTTCTGGACAATGCTCCTATGTGGAACTGCCCAAGTAGGCTAATTTGGATCTTATCAAATCCTGAGGCACCTGGAAGGAAAGATCTGAGAAACACTGATTAAAAAAAAAAGAAGAAAGAAAGACGTGGAAAAAGATGAAAAGATGAACAACATAGGCTGTTTTCTGATCAGAAACAAGCTTGCCCACACCCATGAGAAAGTACTTAATGCTTGTAGGTCTCAAATTTGTTTGTATTTATTCTGGATATATCTGGGAAAATCTAGATGATGTGCTTCAACTTTAGCAATAAACAATGATTGTTACCTACAACAAGTGGGATCATTAATTCTGGTCATTATTTCTGGATGTGCCTGCGATTAGGTGCATACTTTACAAACTGCCTTTGCAAATATTCTTTCACAAGCAAGTTCTTTAAATTGGATCTAAGCTTCAACAATCAATGTCATATTTGTCAATCTTCCAGTGGGGTATGATCGGAAAATTCTGCAAGTGTGCCAACCATAAATTGAAATAAGGTCTGAAGTGGCGGCCATGTGGCTACATGACTTACAAACCTGCCATGCCATGCTAAGTTGCTTCAGTTGTGCCCAGCTCTTTGCGACCCTAATGGGCTGTAGCCCACCAGGCTCCTCTGACCATGGAATTCTCCAGGCAAGAATACTGAAGTGGGTTGCCATGCCCTCCTCCAGGGGATCTATCTGACCCAGGGATCAAACCCACGTCTCCTGTGGCTCCTGGGTTGTAGGCAGATTCTTTACTGCTGAGCCACCAGGGAAGCCCAGCTTACAATCCTACAAAGGATCTAATGCCATGAAGTGTATGAATAAAAAACCTTGGTGACAGTCATTTTCCTCAGCTGAAACTATTAGTCAAAATAATCTGTGAGATGTCCTTCTGCATCTTTAGATGTTTCATAAGGCTTTTGTTACTTTAAAAACTCTATTTCTGAAATTCCCTTCATACACTTGACCTCTCCAAGTGCACCTTCTCCTGGAATTTCATGCCCATCACAGATGACTGCCTGTGAGTATCCAAACACTTCCCTTCCCTACAGGAAAGTACATTAACCTCCAGCCGTCTGGCTGTGCCACGTTCCTATCAGTTAGGTTTGAACATTTAAAACAGCTGTTCCAGAGGTGATTAATGACTGGAAATTTGCAACCCTTTCGTGTCCCTGGGGACAGGTCACCCCAGACCCTCTGTCATTGCCACCCGTCAAGATGTCCTGACTGCACACCATGCATCCCCCACCAGTGCTCATTTATCAGTCAAATCTGCCAGAATGATTCTTTTCTGGTGTGCATCTGAGACACAAACAAGAGAGACCTCTGTTCAATTGCCCATGACTTGCTTTATAGCCTCTAAGAAATCAAGAGAATTTTGCAAAGCAGTTTCAAATTCAGAAGCTGAGAAGAGTATTTCCACTAGAGCTGAAAAACAGCATCTGGATGCATGATGTTCAAAACCTCTCTGGAATGCACTGTGATTTATAAGCACTGAAAAACTAAACTTAGCAGAAAGGACAATTTAAATACGTAACTAAAGGTACAACTATTTTATAGTTAGTTCCTATTTGTTCAAAAAACTCCTTTCTTAAGATCTGCTGCTCTCAAAAACTGAGAAAATTATTTAATTCAAGCTTTCAAATTGCTCGTGTAAAATTGTATACTTCCATTTCTCATCCAGGCATTGGTGAGATGAATAATCATCAGGCAGTTATACGAAAAAAAGGTTTTCAGAACAAAGTGGCCAGGAAGAGGCATGAGAAGAAAAGCCCTGAGGATGCATAATTTGGGGTTTATTCCCAAATGAATATGTAGTTTTTTGTGCTGGTAAGTGGGGCTCAGGTATTGATCCCACCCCTTCCTGCTCTGGGCACACCACACCTCTGCTCTTTCCACACGTTCCTACCGCACCCCCAGGCTTGGGCCATGGGACGCTAATTTATGGGTAAAATTTAAGAACAATCATTCCAAAAATTATTCCTCAAAGGCTGAAAACACACGTACACCAAGAATGGGGGGATGCTGGGAAGGACTGAAGACAAAGGGAGAAGCGGGCAGCAGAGGATGGTATGGGTAGATAGTATCACTGACTCAATGGACATAAATTTTAGCAAACTCTAGGAGATAGTGGAGGACAGCAGAGCCTGGCATGCTGCAGTCCAGGGATCACAGAGTCTGACATGACTTAGCAACTGAACAACTACAACAAAAAATTTCTTAAAAGACTTTTTTAATTTCTAATTTCCAAAAGAAAATGCATGTTTAAGTGTTCCAACAATATCTGCTAAATACGACATATAGTATATTGCACTAGTATGTTAATTTTTTTAAAACCAGGATGCTAAAGTCTGAATCCAAAAGTGAATTTATCATCACTAGATTTTACCCTTGAGTTAATTAAAAGATGGTCATCACTAGTGATCTTTAGAAAATTGTTACCAAAAAAAAAAAAAGGAAATTTGTCATGGTACTGGCAGCTTGAAATTTCCTAAACAATTTTCATTACCTTAATATAAAGCATTTACCAATGTTAATAGATTTTCCTAGCATCTACTCACTATAATATAGTTTTATGATTTGGGCTTGATATAAACAGGGGGTTCTACAAATTATTCATTATCTTAGAGGGTGAGACCTAAGCATCAGAATGCTTAGAAAGCTCTCCAGGTGATTCTTATCTTTAGTAGCTGAGAACCACTGGGGCAGAGCAATGATCTCCAAGACCTGACTCCTTAGGAAAAGATAGATGCAATGATTAAGAACCTGGAAGAAATAACCACACAAATAGAAAATGCTAATTACGTAAATACTAGCTCTGTGCACAAAAGTAAAAGTAGACTGGAAAACATAGGTGTACGATGTGGTGGGTGGTTTAGAGTCAATGGTGCAGGGTTGGGGGTACTTCTTAGAAAAGGTACACTATAAATAAAAGTATAAAAGCCAATAGAGTCACTGAATATAGAATAAACAGGCATTTCAAGACCATCCCCTAAAACTATCCGAGCATTCAAGCCACCAAGCAGTAATGGCTGTGATATAACTTATCTTTGTATCACTGTTTAGAAAGGAATGCTGTTTAAGACCTCTGTGTGTGTGTGTGTGTGTGTGTGTGTGTGTGTGTGTGTNTGGAACTCTCTTGCTTTTTCCATGATCCAGCAGATGTTGGCAATTTGATCTCTGGTTCCTCTGCCTTTTCTAAAACCAGCTTGAACATCCTGGAGTTCATGGTTCACATATTGCTGAAACCTGGCTTGGAGAATTTTGAGAATTTTCCAAATACTTCTTATATTTAAAAAGATCTCCTGTTTTTGCTATTACTTGGGTATGTATAAGAACCAGTATGTGACCTACTTTTTAACCACAGAGCTTAGACCACTCTCTAAGGCTCCTTGCCCTCACTGTGGCTTTGGTCTCTCCATCCCTACCTGGCTCCACACCACCCTGGGGGTATTCTTCCCAAACACTGCTTTACTGTTGTCACCCTCTGCCTAGGAACCAACAAGTGTTCCCTGTTGGACCAAGTCCTGAATATTCAGCCTGACCCTCAAGAATCTGAAAATGCTGCCTCTTCAACTTTGGGTCCACCTCTCAATTTTTCATGCCAATCTAGCTGATATTCAAACTGCCTTCCATGGAAATCAGATTTTCACTCATACACTCACTCAGTTAATGTTCATTGAGCAGCAGCTGAGTGCTGTGTCTGGTGCTCATTCCTGGCCCCACACTTTTGTTTGTTCCTCTCTGTATATTCACACCTCACCCATTCTTTAAAGCCTGGCTCAAACACCCCACCCTCCACAAAGCTCTCAGTTCTGCTCACCTGCCCCCTGCCTCCCTTATCCTCAGGATCCTTAAATCACACATTTCTCAATCTGGGTTTATAAAACACTGGCCTACAACACTAAAAAATTCCATCCCTCGGGCTTCCCTAGTGGTCCAGTGGTTAAGAATCTACCTGCCAATGCAGGGAACACGGGTTTGATCTCTGGTCCGGTAAGATCCCTCTGCTAGTTTAAATGTCAGTTGGGCTTTCCTAATAGCTCAGTTGGTAAAGAATCCGCCTGCAATGCAGGAAACCTGGTTTCAATCCCTGGGTTGGGATGATCCCCTGGAGAAGGGAAAGGCAACCCACTCCAGTATTCTGGCCTACAGAATAGTCCATGGAGTCGCAAAGTGTTGGACAGGTCTAAGCGACTTTCACTTTTCGGGAAGATCCCACATGCTGCAAGGCAACCAGGCCCCTGTGCCTTAACTGCTACTGAGCCAGAGCTCTGGAGCCCATGCTCTGCAATGGGAGAGGCCATCACAATGAGAGATCTGCATACTACAAGGAAGGGTAGCCCTCACTCTGCAGCTAGGGAAAGCCCATATGCAGCAACAAAGACCCAGCACAGCCAAAAATAAGAACACTCCAAACTGCCAAAAGATGCCATTAAAAACGCCATTCCTCAAATAAAGTTGAAAATTCTGGTTTAAACAAGGTTGAATATGTTTCTCTACTATAGGAATTCCCAGAGCCTTTAAAAAGGTAACATCAGTTGTGAATTCCTAAGAAGGTATAAAGGAGTCAGCATTTCACAAACTTACTCGGACAAGGAGAATAACTTTTTTTATATTTCTACCGATATTCCAGGGAAATCCTGCTTGGATAATGTTGTTCATTGGTATTTAAAATTGGTACCAATTTAAAACAGCTACATGATTCACCACTTAATTGTTCTGGCTCTCTGGTATTATCCTATTATTCCTCTGTCCTTTCTATCCATCTTAACATTTTTCCAATATCCAAACTATTAAGTCCTTCCACCCTTAAGACTAAAAGCAAACAAGACAGAAAATACTGTTTTTCTCAATCTTTGGTAAAAGTTTTTTAAGACACATCTATATCTATGCCTTAGTAAGCAGCATAATGAACAAATCTCTTATGGCCAAGGCAGAAATAATAAAATAGCACCACCCTTAAAAGTGACCTCTTGTAGACCACCTCCCTGGGCCTCAGTGTCCTCATCTAAATAATAATGGGAACTTCCCAGTTCTGATGGTCTGTCTTCCAGCACCTCAGTGTCATTATCCCTTAAATGAGTATTCACTGTATGGCCCATAAAGGAAGGGACAAAACAATCCTATAGTGACTCATTCACAGAACATTCTTAAGAAGTCTTTGTGCTTTGTGCTCTGCTTTCTCATTATTCTCATGTTATTCTATTTTCTTATTATTTGCCTCCTTTAAATAAAAAAACATCCCTGTTAACTGAGGCTTCTTGTGATTTGAATTTGAGTTAACCAAGGCTTCACAAGACAAATGGGATGCCTCTTAGCTATAATAGTGACAGCAACATTCCAAATGCTCTTTAATTCACAATATATATCTCTGGTCAGAGGTCAGATGGAGTCCCAGAGGGCACTATCTGTGGTAAGGAAAACTTGTTTAAAGAGGAGGGTGGGCATAAACCTCTGAAAAACAACTGAAGCAGGTCCCCATGTCGAGTGATAGCCCTAGTTCTATGGTTTAACAACTAAACAAACAATGCATTTCAAAATTTAGGGATTTCTAAGTTAACAAATATAAAATTTCTTATGCTTCAAGAATCCATTTTAAAAAAAGCAATCTTATCATAAACCCAAGGTTCCAGAAATGGTGACTGTTAATCTCTATTCCCTTTTTCTAATGAATTTTGCAACATTAATTGGTTTTCTCCTAACATACTGTAAAATGACATGCAACTCAAATTTTCATATTTTTCCTTCTAACCATCTATGAAAAAGGATGTTTAGTTCAAGCTGTGGAAACTGCATTATTTTTTTCAAGAAGCTTTAAAGTGTGTGACTTGGGGCAAGTTAACTTCTCATGCCTCTTCATTTCTTCATTCGCCCCTCCTCAAAGTAAAGATTACATCATCGTAACATCTACTTCTAGGGCTGGCGTGAGTGTTCAAGAAAATAACATTAAAACCCTTGACACGTCACTGTTGCTATTGTTATTACTGCTGTTTTACTACGGTTGTTGTCATTGCTTGTTATTATTAGTAGTGTTCTTTCCTGAATGACACAAAGGATTCTATGCAGCCTCTTGAGAAGATTACATCACTTTGATTTGAAAGCCAAAATTTTTTTGCACTCCTCTCAATCAACCTGTAAAAATAGCCAGATCCCAAGTGGGAAAAACCCAGAAAATCTTTTCATGTGATTTATTTTGCCTTTAACAGGTCCCCCATCTCAACCACTAAGCGTCTGTCTCCCCCAATTCATGTCATCCAAGAAGCTTAAAGCAATTAACTGGGTGAAAGAAGTAAAACGAAATTGGATGAAATTAGATTGAAACAGCTCAATGCTTGACACACAGATTGGAGGATGAATTAAGGAGCAAAAAGAAGAGATTTTTCCTCCCCAGGCAGAAGGCACAACTTGTACCCCCATAACCAACTTATGTCAATAAACAGCTATGTCACTGTGAGTAGGTGGAGAAACCACTAGATTAGATGACCTCGGTGGTTCCCTTCCAACTCAAAGTCAGCCTCAAAGGGCACACTGTTGCTTTTTGGAAAGTCAAGTCTGAAGGGGAGGATCAGCCTAAATATTATCATTTTAAAAAGAAGCTCAGCGCTATTCAAGAATGAAGCATAACTCCGTTTTGAGGAGTACAACCTCAACTCATTTACTTAAATTCTTCCAGTGCAGATTAAGACAACATGAAGTGATGTTTGGGTTAAAAGTTAATTTCTAAATATTTGCTACATTCAGAGTTAGTATCAATACATACTTAGTCATATACGAGTTTAACAAAAGCAATTGCTACTTGTATAGAACTAAGGTATGCTGAAAAAAAGAAATTGTTGTCGATTTTCCACATGCAGATTAGCAACGAAAAGATTTCATTTACTTAAACCTTTCCTTCTATTTTTCCCCTCTTAATCTTGGATCCTACTTATCTAAGAAACGTTCCTTTCTGCTGGAAGAAACCAAAGGAAAAGTAAACTCACTCTATGATATTGCTCAAACATTTTTTTTCTAAGACTTCAGCACATTTCATTTGTTATAACATTTAATAATTATTAACTAATGGAAGTTCTTCAAGCAGACACTACCTTCCTTCGGACTGAATCAAACACAATTAAGTAAGAATATATTAATCATTAACTATATGTTGTGCTAGCTATTTTGGGGAGAACAAGGCTACTTTAGAGTCCCCACCCACAGCAATTTACAATAATTAACCTTGATGATGTAGATGAGAAATGCAGTGAAGTTCAGAGTATTCCATTCTCTTTAACTTGACATGAAAAGAAGCACCCTAGAGGTTACTAAGGACATTACAGAATCCAAAGTACAGTTTCTGGTCTCCGGAAGCTCACCAAATAGAGGGTTATAAATGTCAGATTCTAGATACGAAGACTTGTACTTTTTTAATAGTATACTTTTATTTCTCTGTATACAGTGTGTGGGCTTCCTTTGTGGCTCAGATGGTAAAGGATCTGCCTGCAATAACGGAGACCTGGGTTCAATCCTTGGCTTGGGAAGATCCCCTGGAGAAGGGAATGGCTATCTACTCCAGTATTCTGGCCTGGAGAATTCCATAGATAAGAGGAGCCTGGAGGGCTATATAATCCATGGGATCACACATGAAGAGCGAACACAGACCAGAGACTAACACTTTTACTTTCATAGTGTGTAACAATTTCCATTTTCCCAATTGTTCTGCTCTAATTCCAAATTGAGTTTGGATATATAGATTAGCAAGATCTCATGTGTAAAACACATCAAGTTTCTTGAAAAAGTCTGTAGAAGTCTAAGTATACCTTTGGGAATGTGAAAAATGAATGTGCCTAATGACCAATAAATAATTTAAGGTATGTGTTTCTCATTGCTTTTTCCTCTCTTTCCTCTGGGTTCCACAAACTACTTTCATATTCATAAGAGGTTTAAAGTGTTAGTCGCTCAGTTGTGTCTGACTCTTTGCCACTCCATGGACCATAGCCTGCTAGGCTCCTCTGTCCATGGAATTCTCCAGGCAAGAGAACTGGAGTGGGTAGCCATTCCCTTCTCCAGGGAATCTTCCTGACCCAGGGATCAAACCCAGGTCTCCTGCATTGCAGGCACATCCTTTGCCACTTGAACCACCAGGGAAGCCCAGAGATTGTCTTGCTAATTACAAAGGTTTCTATCACTAGAGGAGAGATTGTATAAATCACTAAATTAAATAGTGCAATAGATAACAAGATCATTCGTTCTATACCAGTCCTTTAAGCAAACCTTCTAGGGTGCCTAATAATAGAGGAGAAGCTGTCCTCTCATGTGTCCATGTGTCTAGGAAATGTTCTCAAAGTCACATAAATTGCACGAGAGACATGTTTCTTAAAGTTAATCAGAAGAACTGGTCTTGTAATTTATTAGATTAGAAAATTATGACCTCATATTTATCACCATAAAGGTAGAAAATTTCAAAAGAACATTAAATGAGAATACTGGATGCCTGAAATACTACAACTGAAGAGAAATTTTAAATAGAGCATCTACAGAGAAAAACTGCTAGAGCCCTTTGAGAGAAAATACATCCAATTCAGTCTGCCCAGTAGAAAAAGACAGCCCTTTGGAAGTTTTAAAAGAGGAGGCAAGAGTGAATGTTCTCTCAGACATAGCAAGTGTATCCATTTGTCACCAGTCTCAAGGCCTGCAGGCTTACTAGGGCTAGTTCACAAAGACACATCAGTCAGGATGACCTGTGTGACCAATGGTTCTCATGACTAATGGACTAACCAGGGAACAAAATTCCATAGCCCCCAAGTATGGTAAATGATGAATGACACTGAAAATAGTTGCCTATTCTGACCATGTAAATTCCTTTCCTTTACAGGGAGGCTGTTTGCCTAAAGGCTTAAAGGTGAATCATGGAACTGCACATGTTCTGGAAAAAGAAACACTAGCTGATAAAAAGATGGCTTCTCCAGTAATACACACACGAAAAAATCAAAACCTTTATAATCATGTGCTATTGCTTAAGCTGGCATTCTCTCTGTCTTATCAGTTTCACCAATCAAAATGTATCAGGGTATGAGAGTTTATATAACAAGTACAGAAAGATCCCAAGGAAATTCCCTGTCATCTGGGTTCCTCAAACTACAGTTTTCCCAGCACCTGTTTTCTCCTTGTTAGCAGTGTGAGAAGGTATACTGTCTATAAAGAGATTTAAGACATGTCATGAACTAAGTTATATGAGAACTTGTCCTTATGGAAAAGAAATTTAAACACATAGGAAATCTTTTTCTAAGGGTCTTCATGGATATAGATGATCCCCCCACCCACTGTCCCACCACCAGTTGCCATTTAGGCTCAAAAATATTGAACTAGAGACCTGTTATATTAAAAGAATGTCTCCATTCTAGAATTTTTTTCAGAGAAACAAGCCTAAGAATGGATATTTTCTGTTCAGTTGCAATCATTAACCAATTCTTCTGCTGATCTGACATTTCAGCTGACATTAACAGACTGACCATCTATTAATTCATCCATTCATTTAACAAACATTTATTGAATGCCTATCACAAAACCATGTTGTAATGTGTGTGTGTGTGTGTGTGTGTGTGTGTGTGCGTGTGCGCGCACGCGTGCGCATGTGTGCTTAGTCACTCAGTCATCTCTGGCTCTTTGCAACCCCTTGGACTGTAGCCCACCAGTCTCCACTATCCATGGGATTCCCTGGGCAAGAATACTGGAGTGTGCTGCTATTTCATTTTCCAGGGGATCTTTCTGACTCAGGAAGCAAACCCACATCTCTTGCATCTCCTGCATTGGCAGGTGGACTCTTTACCGTGGCACCAGCTGGGAAGCCCCCATGTTGTAATAATGCTCTAGAAATCTTGGCTCTGAAACTCAAAATCTGTGTGATCTTGAGTAAATTTCTTGAACTCTCAGTGTCAGTGTCTTTTTCTCTAAAATACTGGTTGCTAGTGTGTAACTACTTTTTAAAAGCCAAGCTAGAGAAACACCATCCTCCTTACTCAGATGCCGTCCAATTCCCCAGGAGGGGAAGTACATGGACCAACCTAAAGGGAGACTACGATAGATTTTATTTGTGGATTCAACTCACAATCTTGGGCAAGTTGCTCCGGATCCTTCCACCAGTCCAAGAACAAGATCACTTGCTGAGACGCTGAGCGTCCCATTCCCATTGCATATGGATATATGTAGGGCTACACAGCAGCTGAGATGAAGAGACGCTGAAGGCGTCAATCACAGCCAGTGTTCGGATGAACCCTCACTTTGTCTCTGGAAGTTAGTCAAGAAGGCAGTAAGATGCAGAAATTGAGTGTAATATGACAACATTGCCCCTAAATTCCAGAAACCTCTGAAAACAGTAGCTGATTGTGGGAGTGAATGGAAGGCAGGGTTATGTCACCCTTGGCCTGTTGCTACCAGCATACTCCAAACTGGAAATGCCTTGTGCAAGGACTTCTGTGATTTTAAAGACAGAACTGCTCTTATTGGCTTGGAAAAACCAGTTGATTCAAAACTTTCCTGATAGTCTTGACGTTATGTCAGGTCATTTCAAATATTCTTTTGTGCTGCTACAGTGACAGCATACAAATGGCTAATAAGCACAAGAGAGGATGCACAGCATCACTAACCACCCGGGAAATGCAAATCAAATCCACAACGAGACACCAATGTGCATAGCCATTAGGATGATTATTAAGAAGGAAAATAAAAGAAAAGTTTTGGTGAGGATGCAGAGACTGCAACCTTTGGGTACTGGCTGTGGAAATGTAAAATAGTGCAACCACTCCAGAAAACATCAGTTCCTCAAAAAACTAAACGTACAATCTGGTAATTCCACTTCTAAGGTATATACCCCAAAGAATTGAAAGCAGTTGAACAGACATTTATATACCCATATTGATAGCAAGATTATTTACAATAGCTGAAAAGTGGAAGTAAACCAAGTGTCCTGCAAAGGATGGATGGATGAACAAAATGTGGTATATTTATACAGACACACACACACAAACACACACACACAATGGAATGTGATTTAGGCTTAAAAAGAAAGGAAATTCTGACACAGGCTACAAGATGGATCACCTTAAAAAAAAAAAAAAAAGATGGATCACCTTGAGCACATGATGATAAGTGAAACAAGTTAGACACAAAAGGACAAGCAAGAACAAACACTGTGTGTTCCCACTTCCATGGGGTACCTAGAGTAGTCATATTTATAGACAGAAAGTAGAATGGTAGCTTCCAGGGTCTGGGAGGAAGGAGAATTGGGGAGTCATTGTTTAAGGAGTACACAGGTGTCAGTTTGGGAAAACGAAAAAGTCTTGAAGATAGATGGAGATGATGGTTACAAAACATGAATGTGCTTACCACCACCGAACTGTGCACTTAAAATGGTTAAAATGTAAGATATTGAAAGGGTACATCATGGTGATTTGCTATATGGATAAATTTTGAAAGGATTCCCACCATCCTAGCAAATGACTATATCCATCACCTCATATAGCTTAAAATATTATTTGTCAATCATATCTCATCAAAGCTGAAAAAATAGTTAAAATGATCAATTTTATGTTACATGTATTTCATCACCATTAAAAAATAAATAGGGGAAAAAGATTGCTTCTGCTTGGAGTCTTATGGGAAGGCTTGACATTGCGGTGCACTGACCTTGGACTGCAAGGAGATCCAGCCAGTCCATCCTAAAGGAGATCAGCCCTGGGTATTCACTGGAGGGACTGATGGTGAAGCTGAAACTCCAGTATTTTGGCCACCTGATGTGAAGAGCTGACTCATTTGAAAAGACCCTGATGCTGGGAAAGATTGAGGGAAGGGGGAGAAGGGGACGACAGAAGATGAGATGGTTGCATGGTATCACTGACTCAATGAATATGGGCTTGGGTGGACTCTGGGAGTTGGTGATGGACAGGGAGGCCTCGTGTGTGGCAGTTCATGGGATTGCAAAGAGTTGGACACGACTGAGCAACTGAACTGAACTGAATAAACAGAAGTAGGAAATGGGAGATAGGGGATGTCACCAAAGGCACTGAGTAATTAATTATCTAAGGATATTGGGAGAAATTCAGTAGAGAACTTCATGTCTAGAATAAAACTTAAGAGATCAGATGAGGCTGAAAGGACAGCTGTGTGTAGCTGAAGGACTTTACTTTGAATGTCAGTCGAGAACATCTGTTCATAGAGGAAGGCAGGATATGAATAAGTTTGAACTCTTAAAAAGATGCCTTTGTTAGACCAGACTGGAGCAAGAAGTGTGTGGAGGCTGGGGAGCCAGTGAAGAGTCTGCTGTAACACCTCAGAAGAGAATGTAAAAATGCAAGAGGCTTCAAAACCACAGTGCCTTACCACAACACTTCTCATGCCTGAGTATAGTACACAGCCTGCTTGTAATGATTTTTCAAGTTAAATTATCATTACTATAATGTTACTTCAATGTGTACAACAACAGAATTAGATATAAATTCCTTATACCTATAGCTCCATGGACTGTGAAGAAAGCTGAGCACCGAAAAATTGATGCTTTTGAACTGTGGTGTTGGAGAAGACTCTTGAGAGTCCCTTGGACTGCAAGGAGATCCAACCAGTCTATTCTAAAGGAGATCAGTCCTGGGTGTTCTTTGGAAGGAATGATGCTGAAGCTGAAACTCCAGTACTTTGGCCACCTCATGAGAAGAGCTGACACATTGAAAAAGACTGATGCTGGGAGGGATTGGGGGCAGGAGAAGAAGGGGACGACAGAGGATGAGATGGCTGGATGGCATCACCCACTCGATGAACCTGAGTTTGAGTGAACTCCGGGAGTTGGTGATGGACAAGGAGGCCTGGCGTGCTGCAATTCATGGGGTCGCAGGGAGTCAGACACAACTAAGTGACTGAATTGATAGCTCCTATGAAATTAAAAACCAAAACAAAGTTACCACTAGACTGTCTTGTTCTAAAGCTCATCCTTTCCTGCTACTGGACACATGTCAAGAATGTTCAGCATCCTTCCTGGGGAATGAACAATTGTCTGAGGGTGTGAGCCTGAAGCAGAAGACCTGAGTTCAAGTCCTGACTCTGCCACCTGCTGGAGACTTGGGCAAATTCTTAATCAATGTGAACATCAATTTTTACATCTATCAAGTGAGCAAAATAACCTACCTCACATGGTTTTTTGAAAATCAGAGATAAGTGGAAAGTACCCTACTATCTATAATGGATTTTCTAAGAAGTTCTTGCTGTCACAATCTTGTGGATTTGTATTAATATGCAATAGATAACTGAAATTTGCTGAATTAAGTGACATTTTTGGAAATTCTGAACCATTTTGAGAGAATCATCAAAGCTTACATTTTTCTGAGAAAGGTAATCACTTATTTTTTACTAATTATACTCAGGACATCATGTGTTTCTCCATCTAGTGCCCTCATTTACAGAGGAGAAACGGCAGACAGTTTGAGGGCCCTCTTGTGTTGGTGACAGAAGCAAATGAGCTCAGGCTTCTTGATCCCAGATCACTTCCCCAATTATAAGCCAGAAGGCTCATCATTAATGCCAAGAAAAAGTAAAAAGTAACACCTTCTGTGCAAAGTATACCTGGGCACCCATCCTTGACTCCCCCTTCCATACATGGGCTAAAGTGGGTCTCAGAGAAGATTCAACACTTCCCAAGGAGGAGGAAGCATCATCACTCCTCAGGACCCTCACTAGTGCTCAGTTCCGTTCAGTTCAGTTCAGTCGCTCAGTAGTGTCCGACTCTTTGCCACCCCATGAATCGCAGCATGCCAGGGCTCCGTGTCCATCACCATCTCAGGAGTTCACTCAGACTCATGTCCATAGAGTCCGTGATGCCATCCAGCCATCTCATCCTCTGTCGTCCCCTTCTCCTCCTGCCCCTAATCCCTCCCAGCATCAGTCTTTTCCAATGAGTCANGAGGTAGGGCAGGTGGTCTGGTATTCCCATCTCTTGAAGAATTTTCCACAGTGTTGTGATCCGCACAGTCAAAGGCTTTGGCATAGTTAATAAAGCAGAAGTAGATGTGTTTCTGGAACTCTCTTGCTTTTTCCATGATCCAGCAGATGTTGGCAATTTGATCTCTGGTTCCTCTGCCTTTTCTAAAACCAGCTTGAACATCCTGGAGTTCACAGTTCACATATTGCTGAAGCCTGGCTTGGAGAATTTTGAGCATTACTTTACTAGCATGTGAGATGAGTGCAATTGTGCAGTAGTTTGAGCATTCTTTGGCATTGCCTTTCTTTGGGATTGGAATGAAAACTGACCTTTTCCAGTCCTGTGGCCCCTGCTGAGTTTCAGGGTAAGAGCTAATTCTTTACCCCACACATCATGCAGAAGAAGGGCACTATCCTAACTACCAATAGGTCTGAATGTCAACCCATGTCTTTCCCATTCTGATCCGACAGGCAGCGTGACACCATATGTGCCCCTGTGCATACGTGCTAAGTCACTTCAGTCATGCCTGACTCTTTGCACCCCGATGGTCTGTAGCCTGCTAGACTCCTCTGTCCATGGAATTCTCCAGGCAAGAATCTAGAGTGGGTTGCCATGCCCTCCTCCAAGGGATCTTCCCGACCCAGGGATCAAACCTACATCTCATGTCTCTTGCATTGGCAGGTGGATTCTTTACTATCAGTGCCACCTGGGAAGCCCATACACGCCCCCAAGTCCCCATTATTCTCTTTTCCAGAACAATTTCTCTGAGTCATATTTATGACTCCTTAAACACAGGCTTTATCCTAGTCTTTTTCAAAGAGAAATCCTTTAAGAGTAGAGTTATTAGCAGCAATGAAACTGTGTACTTTCCAGAATCATATGAATTATTAGATTGTATAGGTTTTACCTGTTTTTCAAAATATTGACCTTTTTTAAGTTTTGCACTTGTAAGTCAACTTTGAAGAGCTGTTGTTTTTTGTTTTTTTTAAAAAAGGCTAAACACAAATATTGCTGCTTTTTTTTTTTTTTTTCCTTTTTAATGACTCCCTAAGAGAAGTCAGCAGAGCCAAATCTGCTTTCTGAGGTTTGGGCTTTGCGCTTTGCTGGCTGTGGTCCGGCAGACCACACAGATGCAGCACCAAATGTATCTGGCACTCCCTGAGAAAAGCCATCAGCACCGATCCTCAGAATACTGGTTGTGCACCTAAAAACATGCACTACAGCTCTCACATCCTGCATCTCAGTACTTTGAGCCAAGATGGCTTGAGTTTTAAACAGTAACAGTTAGGATTGGTCACACTGTTCCTGTTCACCAGTGACTCCACTCTCTTCTTCAACAAGCACTGTGCCTGTTATAGTAATTTCTCAGATCTACTCAGGGGAAGATCATGTAACAAACTCTAGCAACTCAGTGAACCTCAATAACTGACAAAATTGCTAAATCCAAGAATGGTTTCTCTGCAATCCTGTATGAAGAAGAGCATAGGGGGCATCTGCTAAACAGAAAATGTAGTTTCTGTGATATCAGACAAGTGGGAAATTGGAGGAGCTTAACACAAAATGCATTTTCTTGACTTTCTTAGCACAAGGAAAAAGTAGAATAAATGGAAAGCTATCAAGTACAAACAGCAAGTATCAGAAAAATCAGTGTCCTTTAGAAAGGATGAATGCTGTGCATGAACATAATTCTATAAACTTCTAGTAGCCCTCATTATATATTTAAAGAATTCTTTTACTCTGTGTGGGTATGTGTATACTCAGTTGCTTGGTCATGTCCAACTCTTTGCAACCCCATAAACTGTAGCCCCCTAGACTCCTCTGTCTGTGGAATTTTGTTAGAAATAACTGGGAGAACAAAACCATTACTGTAGGTTCCCCTGTGATGAAAAGTAACAAAAGAGAACTTTAGTAATGAAATCACCAAGAAGTAAGAAATTTGGATTTTCAAATGCAGATTTGGTCCAAAAGTTCACAAAATGTTCATGATACGCAAAACCTCCTCTTAACTGGAGAGAAGGGGAGCAGTAACCTGAATCAGGATCAATGAAAAGAATTACCACAAAGAATCAACCAACAGGTACTCCCTTGGTGGTCCAGTGGCTAAGACTACCTGCTCCCAATGCAGGGGGCCTGGGTTCGGTCCCTTGTCAGGGAGCTGGATCCCACATGCCCCAACTAAGGTCCTGCAAAGATCCTGCATGCCACAGTGAGGATCAAGATCCCATATACTGCAACTAAGATCTGGCATGGCCAAATAAACAAATCAGTTTCATACTCAGAATTTTATGTCTTCAATGTGGAGAAGAGTTTATACATAAAAGCAGAGACAAAGTGGCACAACTTATAAAAGTGGATCATAACTGACCCACATCACCACTATGTTCAACTGATATAATGAGAAAAAAGTATTGGCAAACAAAAAGTGACATGTTTCTTTCTATTGTATTAACCTTAAACAAAAAAGCTTTATCCTGTTTTTTATGTTCTTGGAGAAAAACTGGCACACCTTTAATTTACTAGTGAACTTCCTGTGTTTGGGGAGGCTCAAATTATGCTTATAAATAGAGCAAATAAGCTTTTGACATATCCAATATGGCAGAGTAGAAGGACATGTGCTCATCCTCTCCTGCAGAACTCTAAAATTACAACTCACTGCTGAACAACCATCGACAGGAGAATGTTGGATCACACCAAAAAAGATACCCCACATGCAAGGGCAAAGGAGAAGTCCCAACAAGATGGTAGGAGGGGCAAAATAGCATTTAGAATCAAACCCCATGCTCACCAGACCTTCTCAGAGGGCTCAAACAAAATGTTGTGTGCACCAGGAAAATCCACGAGACTGAGACAGACCTGCCTTTGAGTGTTTGAGTTTCTCCACAGAGGTACGAGTCAGCAGCAGCCTGCTGCAGGGGCAGGGGCTCTGGGTACAGCAGACCTGGGTATGGCACAAGCCCTCTTGGAGGAGGTCGCCATTAACCCCACCATTAGGAGCCTCCAGAACTCACACAGGACTGGGAAACAGACACTTGGAGGGCACAAACAAAACCCTGTGGGCACCAGGACCCAGGAGAAAGGAGCAGTGACCCCCAAGAGACTGACGGAGACTTCCCCATGAGTGTCCAGGAGTCTCTGGCGGAGGTATGGGTCAGCAGTGGCCTGCTGCAGGGTTGGGGGCACTGAGCGCAGCAGTGCGTGCACAGGACCTTGTGAAGGAGGTCCCCATTATCTTCATTATCTTCACAGTTTGGCCTCAGGCCAAACAACAGGGAGGGAACACAGCTGAATGCATAACAGAAAAGATTTACTGAGCATCAGAACAAAACCGAGGTTCCCCCTCAGTCAGTCTCTCTCATCAGGAAGCTTTCATAAGCCTCTTATCCTTATCCATCAGAGGGAAGACAGAATGAAAACCACAATCACAGAAAAATAATCAAACTGATCACATGGACCACAGCCTTGTCTAATTCAATGAAACTATGAGCCATGCCTTGTAGGGCCACCCAAGATGGATCATGGTGGAGAGTTCTGACAAAACGTGGTCCACTGAAGAAGGGAATGGTAAACCACTTCAGCAGTTCTTGCCTTGAGAACCCCAAGAACAACAGTATGAGAAAGCAAAAACATATGACACTGAAGATGAACTCCCCAGGTCGGTAGGTGCCCAATACGCTACTGGAGATCAGTGGAGAAATAACTCCAGAAAGAATGAAGAGACAGAGCCAAAGCAAAAACAACACCGAGCTGTGGCTGTGACTGCGATGGAAGTTAAGATGCTGTAAGGAACAATATTGCATAGGAGCCTGGAATGTTAGGTCCATGAATCAAGGCAAATTAGAAGTGATCAGAGAGTGAACATTGACATTTTAGGAATCAGTGAACTTTTAAAATGGGCTGGAATGGGTGAACTTAACTCAGATGACCATTATATCTACTACTATGGGCAAGAATCCCTTAGAAGAAATGAAATACCCCTCAAAGTCACAAAAGAGTCTGAAATGCAGATGCAGTACTTGGACACAATCTCAAAAAACAAACAGAATGATCTCTGTTCATTTCCAGGGCAAATCATTCAATATCACAGTAATCCAAGTCTACGTTCTGACAAGTAATGCTGAAGAAGCTGAAGTTGAAAGAATCTATGAAAACCTACATGACCTTCTAGAACTAACACTCAAAAAAAGATGTCCTTTTCATTATATAAGACTGGAATGCAAAAGTAGGAAGTCAAGAAATACAGGGAGTAACAGGCAAATTTGGCTTAGAGTACAGAATGAAGCAGGGCAAAGGCTAAATAGAGTTCTGTCAAGATAACACACTAGTCATAGCAAACACCCTCTTCCAACAACACAAGAGAAGACTCTACACATGGATATCACCAGATGGTCACCACCAAAATCAGATGATTATATTCTTGGCAGCCAAAGATGGAGAAGCTCTATACAGTCAGCAAAAACAAGACCAGAAGCTGACTGTGGCTCAGATCATGAATTCCTTATTGCAAAATTCAGACTTAAATTGAAGAAAGTAGGGAAAACCACTAGACCATTCAGGTATGACCTAAATCAAATCCCTTACAATTATACAGTAGAAATGACAAATAGATTCAAGGGATTAGATCTGATAGACAGATTGCCTGAAGAATTCTGGACAGAGGTTCCTGACATTGTACAGAAGGCAGTGATCAAGACCATCCCCAAGAAAAAGAAATGCAAAAGGGCAAAATGGTTGTCTGCAGAGGCCTTACAAATAGCTGAGAAAAAAGACAAGTGAAAGGCAAAGGAGAAAAAGAAAGATATACCCATCCAAACGCAGAGTTCCAAAGAGTAGCAAGGAGAGATTAGAAAGCGTTCCTCAGTGATCAATGCAAAGAAATAGAGGAAAACATTAGAATGGGAAAGACGAGAGATCTCTTCAAAAAAAATTAGAGATACCAAGGGAACATTTCAGCAAAGATGGGTGCAATAAAGGACAGAAACGGTATGGACATAACAGAAGCAGAAGATATTAAGACGAAGTGGCAAAAATACACAGAACTATACAAAAAAAAAATCTTCATGACCAAATAACCACAATGGTGTGATCACTCAACTAGAGCCAGACATCCTGGAATGCAAAGTCAAGTGGGCCTGAGGAAGCATCACTATGAACAAAGCTAGAGGAGGTGATAGAATTCCAGTTGAGCTATTTCAAATCCTAAAAGATGATGCTGTGAAAGTGCTGCACTCAATATGCCAACAAATTTGGAAAACTGAGCAGAGGCCACAGGACTGGGAAAGGTCAGTTTTCATTCCAATCTCAAAGAAAGGCAATGACAAATAATGTTCAAACTACCACACAACGGCACTTATCTCACACGCTAGTAAAGTAATGATCAAAATTCTCCAAGTCAGGCTTCACCAGTACATGAACCATGAACTTACAGATGTGCAAGCTGGATTTAGAAAAGGCGGAGTAACCAAAGATCAAATTCCCAACATCCATTGGATCATCGAAAAAGCAAGAGAGTTTCAGAAGAACATCTGCTTTATCGACTATGCCAAAGCCTTTGACTGTGTGGATCACAACAAACTGTGGAAAATTCTTCAAGAGATGGGAATATCATACCATCTTACCTGCCTCCTGAGAAATCTGTATGCAGGTCAGGAAGCAACAGCTAGAACTGGACATGGAAAAACGGACTAGTTCAAATCTGGAAAGGAATACGTCAAGGCTATATGTTGACACCCTGCTTATTTAACTTTTATGCAGAGTACATCATGCAAAATGCTGGGCTGGAAGAAGCACAAGCTGGAATCAAGATTGCCGGGAGAAATATCAATAACCTCAGATATGCAGATGACACCACCCTTATGGCAGAGAGTGAAGAAGAACTAAAGAGCCTGTTGATGAAAGTGAAAGAGGAGAGTGAAAAAGTTGGCTTAAAACTCAACATTCAGAAAACTAAGATCATGGCATCCAGTCTCTTCACATCATGGCAAATAGATGGGGAAACAATGGAAACAGTGACAGACTTTATTTTGGGGGGCTCCAAAATCAAGGCTATGGTTTTTCCATTGGTCATGTATGGATGTGAGAGTTGGACTGTGAAGAAAGCTGAGCGGCAAAGAATTTATGCTTTTGAACTGTGGTTTGGAGAAGACTCTTGAGAGTCCCTTGGACTGTAAGGAGATCCAACCAGTCCATCCTAAAGGAGATCAGTCCTGGGTGTTCATTGGAAGGACTGATGCTGAAGCTAAAACTCCAATATTTTNCATGGAGTCGCAGAGTTGGACACGACTGAGCAGCTAAGCACAGTACACAGTAATGGGACAGAAGTAGTACTTGCACGAATGATAAGAACACCTTAAAATTTCTTTTGACTGTGTCATTATAACCTTGATGTAAATTTTCAATTTTATACACTTTATAGTTTTGTGCACATGTGTTTGCACACACATATCTTGAAATAATATAAGTTCTTTCCCATGATTCATGTGCTTCTAAGCAGTGTGAGATATTCCTAGGAAAGATGGCTACACAAACCACCTGTTTCATGTATTCCATCAACAGGATACGTTTATTTTCTAATATTTCCAAGGTTTTCTGGCTTTAGGATAGAAACCAAAACACATTCTCTCTTGAGCTTTGAATCCTAAGAAGCATCCTTATAATGATATGTTATTATGTCCTTCTGCAGAGTGTGATCTCATGCAATAAAATATAGTTTATGTGATACCTGATAGTACACAGTTGATATCCATGAATATTGTTGTATTTTGCACTTACAGCGTGTGGGTTGGCATTTTATGGGAGAGTCTGTGTTACAGCTTCACAGTGGCCCCACAAAGGTTGAAACAGCTGCCAACTGAGAGTAGGCACCGCCCGAGGCCTTTCAGAGCTCCTTTTAACTACAAGCACAACATCAAACAAGATGGCGGATGGCTTCATTAGCAGCCTGTTTGAAAAGCGCGTTCTCACTTTGAGATAAAAATGTTCTGAAGAGTTTGTTTCCGTCTACTAATGAATATTTCATCCCCAGTGGAGGGAACACACCAGGGAGTGCGACGCAAACAACCCTACCATGAACTTAACCCACACTTTGTGTTCGAGTGGTGTGGGTATCTGGAGCGGAGCACTGACTCTTTTCCGACGTGGTTTTCCTGCTGTTTGGTTTGATTCGCCATGTGAAACAACTGAATTCTCACTTGCAGTCTCCAAGTGTGGTACATACATGAGACATTAAATGAGAGCAATATTTGTTTAGTAAACATCTAATTTCAGGGTTTTAAAACCCTCCCTCCTAAAGATTTTTATTAGGGTGAAACTTCACATGGAATAGAAAATTAAAATGTTTACCAATAAGCATGTTTTGCTGTGTTGCATGATGACTGTAATTTTTGAGTTAAAAAAAAATCTTTGAAGTATATCAGCCCTTACATGTTCATGAGATCTGGAGGATGAGGCCCTTCATTTGCATTTTTATATTTTCTTTAGCTCAAAATAGATTTGATTAAAAAACAAAATTTGGCACAAGATTAATCCATAACAGGATTTTATTGCTTCTGTTATTTAAAAGAAACAAACAAACAGTGTTACTCTTTGAGGTGTGATTAGCACATAAGTGCAGCCGCTACTTTTTGGATATGTCTCATTTCATTTTATTCTGTATTCACTCACTGGATTCCACATTTGTGGAATGCCATGTTGGAAGCATACAGTTTAGTTCACTTTCCTTACATCCACCAAGAGACACAAAATATAATACCATTTGCTTTTCCCTGGTTGTAACAAATGAGTATTCACATTTACTAGGTGTGAGGTCTAATTTATTGCAAAAACTAATAGGTTTGCCAGGGCTTTGCAGTTGGCACTAGTGGTAAAACCTCGCCTGCCAATGCACAAGATAAAGAGACGCAGGTTCCAGCCCTCAGCTGGGAAGGTCCTCTGGAGGAGGGCGTGACAACCCACTCCAGTATTCTTGTCTGGAGACTCACATGGACAGAGGAGCCTGGTGGGCTATGGACTATAGTCCACCAGGTTTCAAAGAGTCAGACACTGTGAGTCCACTTAGCACAGCACACACAGCACAGTAGGTTTGCCTAGAAGTTGATTTTTTTTTAATTTAAAAAAATGTAGATTTCTGAATTCTGAGCAATTTAAAGTTATGGTTGAAAGACAAACGAAATTGCCCCACCCTACCTCAGGGGCCAGATTTTGCACCATTAAACATCTGCATGGGTAAGGATTTCAGAAATCAGTACACTTCCTGTAGTGTAATCTACTTGGAGCATTGTTCTTTTTTCTTATAGTCTATTTTGGTTAGGAAAGTTAAGATCACAATGACTGTTGCTTTTCCATAAATGGCTAGTTTAATTTTTTTCTAGACATGAACATGACCTTTGATTTTGAATTGTTCACTTTGTTTCCTGTAACATTATGATCATAATTTACTATTTCTTGAGCACAAGCTGAGAATTAAACAAGGTTCAAGACTGGAGGGTAATCTTGGTTCTTGGATCTTATGATCTAACTTAGGCATACTTCAAAGACAAGCTGTTAAAGTATGTAGTTAACATAAAAAACTCATTACCTGAAGAGATGACTCAGCTTGTGCTTCAGGTTGGCCCAATGACACTTGATTTCACAAGTTTTGCTGGTAATTTTGGGGGAAAAGAAGTTTTACCATTGTTGTTCATTTTTCTGTCTTGTTTTGTTTTTACTTTAGGGCTTCTGAGCTAATAGTGCATATGCTTAGTGGCTAGTACATGGATTAGACCTGCCTGAGAGTGAATCCAACACAGAAGATAGTAGAAGCAATGGAGGAAGAGGTCCAGGTCCTGCCCATGCCAGAAAACCAGTTAAATTCCCCTGGTTTCTTCAGTGATAAACCGATAAGTAACAGTCTTCACCCTTCACCCCCAGTCCTGACTTACAAACGACTTAGTCAAGAAGTGTTGATTACCCACCCATGCTAGCTTTAAAGATGCAGCAATGGACATGCTCCATAAATGTTTGCTTATTTTGATTTTTATTTGAATGACCTTGGAATTGGAAAGTTATGATTTTCGCCTCTAATAATCTTTAATGTAGATACCTATAAATGAACAGTTGCCAGCTTCCTCAAAAACAGTCAAATATTCATTCAGTACGTTACAAATGGGCTTCCCTGGTGGCTCAGGGAAGAGCCAGGGATCATAAAGAATCCACCTGCAATGCAGGAGACCAGGGTTCAATCTCTGGGTTGGGAAGATCCCCTGGAGGAGGGCATGGCAACCTACTCCAGTATTCTTGCCTGGAGAATCCTCATGGACAGAGGAGCCTGGTGGGCTACAGTCCATAGGGTTGCAAAGAATCAAACACAACTGAAGCAACTTAGCATGCACGCACACACATTACAAATAGTGAACCAACACACTGACATTCTGGTACAGAATGTAAAGAAGAGACCGTCTCTACTGTGGAGTCGTTCACTGGGTCATCTGATAGAAAAGAGAACATTATCACAGGAAAGCCCTCGAGCTCCTAAATCTAACAATGTGCACAAGCAAGACATGTAGTTCAGAGACAGGAGAGGCTGGCCTAGGTCCTAAGAAGGTTCTGGACTAAGTGAATGCTCACATCCAGGTTCAATGGTAAGAGACTGGGGGCAGATACCAATTTTGTGGAGCCTGAAACTTATCTAATTTGGTAGAGAGAGTCCTCTTTAAGAAACATAGGCAAAATTAGGTGTAAGTTCTTAGAAATGACCCATGAGATAGGTCCTGAGGTCTAGGCTTCATCAGATTGAGGATGAATTTGTCTGTGCAGGAAGGGTGTGTGTACATGTAAAAATCGAAGTCCTGGTTCAAGGAAGAGCAAACTGGTTTATCCAAGTATGGTCTAGCAGATAGAAGAATGTCACAGTTGCATTACTGAATGACTGAAAAGGCCACTGTACCTTTGAGTGGCCTCAAAGTTCAGGACATGAAATTTCAGGGTAATATCATTGAGAACTAGAGCCCACATCTGAGAAGGAAAGTTGCATGTTTAGGTAGATCTTTCTTGCCCCTGGAGTTAGGATGAATTAATTAATTAATAAAAAAGGGCCCTGGGGCTCCCAGAGATGTTTCTGGCAAGAAATGATGATTTTGTAAATCAGGATGAAGACTGCAGAAACTGAAAAGAAGGCAATGAAGCCAAGTCCAAGTGTTATTGAAAAAATAGTCTAGACATTTGGGAGAAACCCAGATTTAAAATAAGTCCAAGCTTTCAAGGCTGAAGTGCAAGGAGGTTGGCGATGGGTCATCTTGTTTTTGGCCACACCATGTAGCGTGCAGGGTCTTACTTCCCCCACCAGGGACTGAACTTGTGCCCCCTGCATCAGGAGCACCAGGTAAGTCCCAAAGGATTCATTTCGTGATGTCGCTATTTCCTAATGTCATAAGCTTCCTGTGAGTCAAGCCTTAGGCTTTTAGAATTATTTTGCACTGTTTTTGGTAGATGCGTGTTTAGCAAAGATCTAAAATTCTTTTTCTTCCACCTTCCGCCGCTGTGCTCTGAATATTCGTGTGCCCCTCCTGCCAACCCCGACAAATTCATATGTTGAAATCCCAATGCCTCCACCCACCCCCACCATGTGATGGTATTAGGAAATGGGGCCTTTGGGAGGAGGTCGGCTCTGTCCTCATGAATGGGACTAGTTTCCTCAAAGAGACTCGAGGCCTCCCTCCTCTTCCACCCTGTGAGGACACAGCGAGTCTGAAGAGGGCCTTCGCCAGAACCCAACCATGAGGGATGACGAGTAAATTTCTGCTGTTTCTAAGGCACCAGCCTGAGGTATTTTGTTGTAGCAGCCTGAACAGACTGGGACATCCGGTCATGTAAGAAATCTGGATACTCTCCCCATCTAAGCCGTCCAGGGCGATGCTATAGAGCCTCTTCCATGATCAGTGGATGTGCTGGATTCCATTTCTATCTGGTCTGTAAAAGGAGCAAGACGGGGAACACAGCTGGGGGAAGGGAACTGGCACTCAGGGGAGTAGGGTGTCTTCTCTCCTCAGTGTTCAAGGCTTGAATGCTTGGCTGGCCTCAACAGAGGGAAAGCAGGCTTCCTGTGTAGGCGGAACCTAGAAGGAAGCCTCGGAGGATATTAGGCAGTTCATCTCACCTTCAAACGCTGAAGGAAGGAGGCTTCGTTGTGCAGAGTCAAGAAAAAGATTGGACCCCGGATGGCAACGGTGACCAGGCGTCTTCTGAGAGACAGGGTTCTTTCATCATATAAAAGTAATTCTGTCCTAAAGGATTGAAATAATCCAGTTTGGGCCAAAACTTCTTGAAAGAAAGGTGCAAGCCATTTCCATGATTTACTCTTCTTCCCTTCAGAAACTCAAACCAGTATTTTGAGTGCATCACACCCCTGGTCTATTCCTTGATTTCAGCGAGGGGAATTGTAAACACTGAGCTCTCGGGTTATTTGTCAGTTTTGAGGAAATCCTTGAAAAAGAAAGCTGGCTTTATGGTAGGATTTGGTTCCATCAGTTTTTGAGAAATGAGGCTCTGTCTGAGCATAGGAAAGGAGGAATTCAGGGAAAGCTAAGCTCAACTCTAAATAGTCTGACTTTGTGTGTTTTTTTTTTCTTCTTCCAGTTTCTTTGCTATGAGCCAATAAACACACCAAGTGGGCAGTTTTGAAAAGGAGAATGTTCATAAATCACAGGAACAGGAAACGGACCACTAGGGGGGATTGTTAGGCCATTTTGTGCAAAAAAAGAATGACTCGTAACTTTTGAAAATGACTGCAGTTTCTTTCTTTTAAATTGTCTTTAGTCAACTTTAAGCAGGCGCCACACACCAAAACTGGAATGCAATCTCAGGAAGCAAATTCATATCTCCCCACACCCCACAACCACCACCCCCGAAAGCGATCGAATGCCTGTGAACATCCCTTTCTTGTTTAATTGCGAAAGGATTAATGCAGGCTTTGAAGAAATAGCTGTCCCCAGTACCTACTTCCAGAAGCAGCTGTTCCCACAGCATCTCGGCAGGTGCAGCCCAGAAGCTGGCCCTGCCCTTATCATGTGGTGGAAGGTATATTTGCAGAGTCCNTCAAGCAAAAAAAAAAAAAAAAAAAAAGGGAGGGGGGAGGAGAAAAGAAAATTAAATAAGTATAAAAAAAGATTGAGGAGGGGCCAACCTGCTTTGGACCAAGAAGGGCAATAAAGGAGTCTTTATATACGCCGGATGGTGGAATACGCTTTTCTCCCCCCTACCCCACCAAGCAGAATGTCAAATTCTGTCCCCCTTTTTTTCCCCTCTCAAAGCATGCTAAAAGGAAAATTCTTCACAGAATCTTAAAGAACTTTTTTGACACAACAGCTGCAAAATCTATTTTCTAAACAAAGATTTATACATATTTATATGAGCTTAATCCAGATTTTTTTTAATAAATCATCCTCAGAACTGCAGAGGTAAACTATATGTAAATACCTCAAGTAATAGGCTTGTAGTGTAAATCACATCATTTTATCTTCAATTTTGCATTCGTTTTTCTGGCTTAAAGGTGCATCAGAGATATGCATTTTAGCATATTCAGAACACGGGGCGTGAAATTAAATGTTTGACAGAGTGAGAAAAATATACAGACTTTGGAGATGCCTTAAAAATAGTAATTTATGCAGATCTAGAGGAGTGAAATCATTTGCAATGGAGTGACCTCTCTCCAGGAATTTTGTGCTCAGTGTTCTTCCCTAATCTCCCGCTGTATCTTCATTTTTCATTGAACTAGCCAGTTTTCTGCGAAGCCGTCTTGTAGATAAGGGGAGTGCTAAAGAAGAAGAAAGAGGACGCTTGGTGGGTCCGTTTCCATTGCACTTTTACCCAAGGCAATGGGCAGAATTTAACGGATTCCTTCCAACATATGTTTTTGCCAGATAAGTAAACAGTGTGTGTCGGAAATGAAAAAGCATTTGCAATTTAATGACATTACAGCTCTCAGCTTAGGCTGGCGTGCTGCGAGGCGAAAAGCAGAAAAAGAGAGGAGAGTAGAAAGAGAAAAAGAACAAAGTTCATCTTCCCTTTTGTGCATTTTTATCAAGGAAAATATTACTTCTTTCTCCCTCTTGTTCTCTTTTTTCTTTCTCGTCTTTTGGCTTTTTTGTCTCACTCATTTACATTTTTTTTCTTTTCTGCCTTTCTGTCCTCTGTTCACTTCTGCCTTTTTCTCATATTGCCATGGACTCATTTCTTTTTTCCTCTCCATTGTGTGTCCTTATTCATCTATTTTGACCATTCAGTTTTACCTTCTAAGAAGCTGTTTATCCTACAATGTATCTTTTTTCCTGTGTTGTACTCCTAGCGCTATAGCTCATAGTCAACAGGATTGTCGGAGGGATTATAACGTTTCATTTCAAAGCACTACAAATCTGCTCTCTTGCCTTCAGTCTCTGCCCCTGTTTCTTCTGATACTTGTCGTTTTATTTCTCATTCATTTCGGTCTTTAGTTTCACCCCCAGATGTCACAGTACCCCAATATCTAACCACTGATCTCACTGTCTTTGCACTGTGTGTTAGTATTGCAAGGTTCTAGAACCTTCCCCTTGAAATGGCAGAGCCCTTCTCTCACTCCCTTGCTTAGGTTCAGAAAGGTGCTGACGGTGAATGTGTGGTCAGAATGGGTCCTCCCAGAGGCTGGTGGCCAGGACAAGGCATCCCATGGTCTATGCTTGTAATGAGCCATCTTCCAATAGAAAATGAGTCCCACCAGGTCCTGCAGCTGCATTTGCTGCTACTTTTCCTTTGTGTGAAGGCAATTACCAAAACGTGTAGATCTGAGTCCTGTGATTGTGTAATCAAGTTTGTACTTGTGTGTTCACATGTGTGTTTGACACCCGACTATGTGATAAGCATGTACAGATTGTTTAAGGCAGTACACTGTAAGTCTTTGAATACAGACATATAGAAAGACATGACTAATATTTCAGATCTGATTCTACCTTAAATTCCAGCAGTAAAAGTTGAGTGCAGAAAACAATATTTTCTCCCCACTCAGGTCCATAGCACTTTTATTTCTAGGGTTATTTTGACTGCCTCTTTTACAAGGAGGAATAAGATTTGGCACCTGGGTTCATTTTTCTAACAGACTAACAACTATTTAAAGGACCAAGCCAGCATGTTTAAGAGAAAGGAATGTGTCTGAGTCATTGTTGCCACTTTTGAGTTGTCAGTCTGTCAATCTAAGCAATTCCTGAAGAAACAACTTTTAACATGAAGATTAGTATTCAGGGTTGCTTTATATTTTTGCAAAACAAGTTCACATTATTTTAGATACTGTTATCACAGCCTTTGAATATTAGTACTCTCAATGTTTAACATAGATTCCATTCCAAGAATACATTTGAAAGTCACCGATTAACCTGCAGGTTGAGCGTAATTGAAAGACTCCGTAATCAAATTGTAAGCTCTATCACAGAAATACTCTACAGACTTTAAAAAGATGCTTAAATAAAATGCTCTTGTCTAAAGACATGTGCATGTTTTTACCATAAAATTACATCTTCAGCATCTTCCAGATCCAGCACTTGGTAAGTAAAAAAGAAAATCTATTTGGACAGAAGGATGTAAAGTAGCTGGAGGTGGTAATTTAATCAACCAAGGATATATTTCAATGTTTTTCTGGTCTTCTAGGCATTAGCACTTTAAATTCATTATGTCGGTTTGACAGATATATGCAGCCTTAAGGATCTAAAAATGAAATCCTAGAAGTATAGCCTGCTAGAGGATATATATTGAATTTAAGAGATTAAAATGGTATAACCATTGCAACAGAATGGAACATATCACGTTTCTCATTTTTCCCCCACTAAGCATGAGTCTTTTGCAGATGTAAAATGCAGTCTTGTCTAATTACAAAACCTGGCTGAAGAGCTGCAGCTTTCTAACTTTTATACTGATGAAGTGGATATTAGAAAGAAAATGTTGGCTTCACATACAGTCTGAAGAAGTCCTCCGTTTGGGATTTTCCATATCAATAATTTATTAAGGAAAAATGACACAGGTAGTTACATGCAGCCTGCTGTTAAAAGGCTCGCTTGCATGCTTTCCCTATTTAAGGCAAATAACAAAAGAGCCAAATTATCAAGCAGGTCTTAACGTAACTGGGACGTTAAATCTACTATGTCATTATGCCAATTTAGTAACATTAATGATCTGTAATATTAATTCATCATCCTGGAAAATAGGGAAGGTTTGCCATAATTAACTATATTAAGCCACAATTAAAAAGTCATCCAAGCTGTTGTAAAGATTCGAGTGATGATAAGGGTGTTCGTTATACTGCAAACCTTTCTGACCATGGACATTTTGAACATAAGACTTGGTTACCAACAGCCCCCCCACCCCGCTTCAAATTCAGATGCGTCAAAAGAGCAGCCACCCATGGAGGTGGTGGCAGCGACCAGAGGCCTTATCAGCCATTTCCATCGCTTTCTGTGGTTTAACACTTTCTTACAGGGAGAATCAGCTTTGAAAGAGGTACAACCTTTTAGCATATCTACTTTAATTCCTCACGGGGGAGCAAAAATGGACTGTCTAGCGAAATTCACATCTGTGGGACAGACTATCTACTCCCCTGAGATTAGGGTCATCTTTAAAAGTCACATTTCAAACTGCCCAAAATGAACATTTTGATGTTTTTAAAATGAAGATCCTGTAACATCTAAGCCTAAATCTGAATCGCCTATCACCAGATGTCTACAAGCTCCTAATTTTCCTCNTATAAAGAAAGCTGAGCACCAAAGAATTGATGCTTTTGAACTGTGGTGTTGGAGAAGACTTGTGAGAGTCCCTTGGACTGCAAAGAAATCCAACCAGTTAATCCTAAAAGAAATCAGTCCTGAATATTCATTGGAAGGACTGATGCTAAAGCTGAAACTCCAGTACTCTGGCCACCTGATGCAAAGAGCTGACTCACTGGGAAAGACCCTGATGCTGGGAAAGATTGAAGGCAGGAAGAGAAGAGTACAACAGAGGATGAGATGGTTGGATGGCATCACCAACTTTTGGACAAGACTTTGAGTAAGCTCTGGGAGTTGGTGATGGACAGGGAAGCCTGGCATGCTGCAGTCCATTGGGTTGCAAAGAAGTCAAACATAACTGATTAACTGAACTGAACTGAACTGAAGCTCTGACTTTGCTATTCCTCCTTCTTGAAAATAAAAAGATCAGTGTCAAATTCTACTCATTCTTTCTTTTACTGATAAAACAAACAGTTCGGGGTCACCTACGATGTGCCAATACTATGTCAATCCTAGGGGACATAAAAATGAAGACAACCAAAGTCTCTACCTTCTGACCATGAAATTAATATTAATACAAAATCATAGCCAGCAGATATTCAGTGAAGCGATTCATCCAAGAGTAAAAGAAGATACAAAAAATTACTATTTGTGTGCAAAAAGGAAGTTATCATAAAAAGAGATGACTGTAAAAGTTCATAGGAAAGATTTTAGCAACAAAAAGTTCTGAAATGCCTAATTAGGATTTTGGCCACTTGTTCAAGAATAGCGTATTTAGTAGAACCAGTGATGGTTAGCACAAAATCATTGGGACATTGATTAATTTGCAATTTAGCAAAAGAGTATTGGCAATGTACTTTAACACAAAACTATTTTTTTATGCTATTTTACTCCATCCTTTTTTAAAAAATGAGGGCTCTATTAACATTAGTTATCAGGTTACCATTTTAGACAATGAAATATCAATGCAAATTAACCAATATTCTACAAGGAAATTTGATTCTTCTTTTAGCTTCAGCAGACATGATAACCTATTCCTTCAACAATTAACATAACTCATATAGCCAAACAAGTCTCCCTAAATTATCTATAATTACAATTCAGTGCATTAAAGTATGATTTTAAGTTAGATTTAGCAATACAAGTTTATCCCAAATAGCTCATCTAATTCCAAAATCTTGCTTATATTTGACCGCTTCCTATTCAGAAGTTGCATTAAAAGTCATAGATTCCTCGAAAAGCCAAGGACCTAGAAACTCCATCTCTAAATATACATCCTAGAGAATTTAAAGTAAATCCAAACAAAAACTCGTATACGAATGTTCACAACACCATTACTCATAATAGCCAAAAAATGGAAACAATCCAAATGTCCATCAACTGATGAAAAAAATATTCCATACATTGAAATATTATTTGGCCATAAATAGAAATGAACTGATACATGCTACAGAATGGATGAACACAAAAACTATGCAAATGAAAGAAGCCAGACATAAAAGACCACATATGATTCCATTTATATGAACTATCCAGACTATGCAAATCCATAGATAAAGAAATATTAGTGGTTTGGAGTGGTAGGAGATTGGTGGTGGTTAATGTGTACAGAGTTAGAGAAATGTTCTGGTTTTTGATAATAATGAATGATGCACAAGTCAGTGAATATACTAAAAAACTACTGAATTTTCTCTTTAAAAGAGTGAACTTTATCCTATGTGAATTACAACTCAATAAAGCTGTTAATAAAAAAAGAAAAACTAATGGCCTTTCAAATGCTCTCTAAAATTTGTCACTTTTTACTCTTTCTTGTTACTGATTTATTTCTTTGTATATAATAAGCAAAAGTCCATTACATGAATAAATCTGAACACTTTGTCAGTGCATGCAACATTACAGTATTCTGATTCTGGAATTTTTACTGCAATTTTTACATCCAAAATTGAAATGCTATAATGTAAAAAATTCAGTGTCATTGGGTCCTCCTACGATAGCAAGAGTTTAGTCATAATTCTGAAATCTTTTCTAATTATACAGTATCTGAGACCAAAAAATATTTCAAAACATGAAACAACACAAATCTATTTGTGACTTCCTCTTCTCATCCCTCCCCACAATTCCCACAGAATCTGTACCTACCTATGGGGAAAAGAAAAATGGCCAACCCTGAATTGCAAGAGCAAGAATGGCCAGCCTGCCCCAGGATCAAGAGTGGAAGAAAGAGGAGCCCACATCTGCCTTGACAGTATCAGTTCAGTTCAGTTCAGTCGCTCAGTTGTGTCCAACTCTTTGTGACCCCATGGACTGCAGCTCGCCAGACCTCCCTGTCTGTTACCAACTCCCGGAGTTTACCCAAATTCATGTCCATTGAGTCGATGATGCCATCCAACCATCTCATCCTCTGTCATCCCCTTCTCTCCCTCCTTCAATCTTTCCCCGGCATCAGGGTCTTTTCAAATGAGTCAGTTCGTCGTATCAGGTAGCAGCAAGTAAAAACCAGCAACACTTCTATCAGCTTGAGCCAATCAGTTGAGCAGCCCCACCTTCCTCAGGGAAAACCAGAGAGTGAAAAGGACAGTGTCCTTGGTTTCCCTCCCCCTTGCTAAGCGTGGAATACAGGAAGGGCAATCTGCTCCCATACAGAAGGAAAAGCTCATAAATGTCAACAATTTTTATATTTTCTTCACCCCAGACACTAGGCAAATGGAGCTTATTGTGGTCTTTTTAATAACTTTCAAGAAATGTTAGTTGAACACATTGAAAAAGTTTAATCAGAAAAAAAAGGAGTGAGAGAAGAGATCATTGTGTATTTATGACATTATTAATATAATAGTTTAGATGGAATATAAACCAGTGGATTGATTCCCCGGTTCTAAATTTTACAGTTAGATTTCTTCCATCAGAAAGTAACTTTGGGTATATTTTAACAAAATAAATAACTACTCTAAATGAAAAATGGCTAAGAGAAGTCTTTAAAACATACAGTATGTAACAACTTACTGGTTTAAAACAAAAGATTATTTGCTTAACTTAGAGAAAAACTTTATGTATAAGAAAGTTGAAATTAACCTTATATAAACTTTTAACATTTGCATTCTAAATCTTAGTGAATTTTCCTGTGTGAAATAGAAAGCTTAATCCAAAAGCAATCACTGAGAAAATGAAGACTTCTCTGGTGAAAAACATTCAAGACTGTTGGTATGCAAACTAAGAACTTCAAAATACTAAGGAACTAAGTATCCCCCGTGGAATTTTTTCTCCCATTTATTTTCAAAACCAACTCTCTTTCAACATATAGAACAAGGATAAACTTCTAGTTAGGTTACATCCAAGTCATGAGATGGCTAAATAATGGGGAAGCTGAGCTGCTGCTACTAATTTTGACACTTCTGAGCCTGTTTTTGCAAATGTAAAAGTTTCACACTTAAATCAATCCCAGATTATTTTGTACAGTCTAACTACTCGGATATTTTTCATACTCGGGTCTAATTACATGATTACCCTGAGAAAAATCTGAATAATATGAAGATGAGAAGACAATTCCAAACAGATTTTGTTTACTCACCATAAGCTTCAGGATGGTATATTTTTTTTCTAAGCACTGCTGGTAAAAATTCATTGGGCCCAAATTGCTGAAAATGTGACAATCTAGACTCAGAGAGCTATGGATTTGGTTACAGATGTCAGAACTAATTAACTTATTACCTTATTCCTTCCCTCAAGTCACACACCAGAGAAAATTTGACTCTGTAAGCAATATAACTTTCTAACTTCAAATATTAATTTTTAGATCATATCTAGTAGAGTTCTGCCCAGCTGGAAATCACTCTTTTTTTCCACTAAGATTGCCCGGTTTTAACATTACTTCGGGATATAAAAATATTACTTAATCAGGCATTCAGAAGCCTGCTCTCCTTCATTCCATTAACACCTTCTAATACAGTGTAAGCATTGTCAAGGTTATATTCTTAAGACAGGCCAGGATGTCTTTGAAAAATTATGAGATCGCCTCCTGAAGGATACTGTAACCCAAATGAATGAGTCATAGGACTAACTGGAAGAAGGGCTGGTATCCAGTTTTCAGAAATACAGTTAATGATAACATTAAAAGACTGTCTTTGATTTCATGTGCAACTGCTCATCTCTCTTTCTAGCTGGAGTGGGGATTGGAGGGAAAAATGGTTGTGAGGAGGGGTGAAGGTCATTATTCAAGTACATTCAAGCAAATACTTAGGAAAGTTGCATTATTTTTTAATTTTAATAAAGTTATGTTGGTTAGCAACAGTCTAGATGTGCTATGCCTAGAATAGATTTAACTGCCTTAAAATATCAGCTATAAATATAAAAGTCAATCAACTCTACTTCAATTTTTTAATTTAGAAAAGTTGAAAACCCATGACCTAAAAGGCCCTTTAGAAGATGAATTGTCATGAGGGTCCCAGTATCTACCCAAAAAGGAAAGATTTAGCAGGTAAGATGTTCTGAAATAACAGATGTTGTATAGATTAAACATGTGCAGTCATACACTCTGTGAATCTTTCTCAATTAACTTGCATAATATTACTGAAAGAATAATGAAGAGGATACATTAATAGGCAGTGAGATGTTCTCCAGTCTTTCATACTGAATAGTACAGGGAAATTAAATTGACTTCCTCAGTTAGATGGGGATAATTATCTTAACATTCAGCACTAGGCTGTAAGGTTAAGAAAAATCTATTATGTTGTAGGAAAAATATAATACAATCAATGCTTTGTATTAATTGATTTTCTTAAAAAGCCTATTAATTGATAATATAATGCAACTGCTATTAAATAGTGCTGAGGAAAGCTAAGCAATTCCTTGTTAATTGCAAATCTGGTTAATGGGACAAAAGAAGAGACCATAATTCAAAACACAGCCAAAGGATTACTGTTTCGTGTGCTCTATACATTTCTCACTGGAAAAAACTTTATCCAGCAAAAATACAAAATGATATAGTTAAAACATAATCTTAGATAACATCCTTGCTAAACTCAACAAGTTCTTTTGTTAAAATTTGCTTTGATAAAATTAATTCTGTTGAAAACTTGAAACACTCATGATATGTAAAGATTCCTTACAAGTTTACACCAGTGTTCTCAAATCCCCTAGATGCCATATAATGGTGACTAAATTTGACATAACTCCTTACCACTTGAAAATAAGTAGATCACACTACTATACCCATCTGTGCAGAGTTTTGCAACAAGATCTATATATCTATATACACTACACAATGAATTTCTAAATACATCTCAAATAATTGCTATTACAACAGAAGTAATTTACTCCCCAGGGTATAAGTAAATATACATATACATTTGATTTTGTATCTCAATAGATACTATTAATTTGTATATTTATCTGTTTATTTGTGCTCAAATCTAATATTACTATATCCAACTTAATATTCAGTCCAAATTAGATTCTAATATAAAGTAAGGAGNCAACAGAAGTAATTTACTCCCCAGGGTATAAGTAAATATACATATACATTTGATTTTGTATCTCAATAGATACTATTAATTTGTATATTTATCTGTTTATTTGTGCTCAAATCTAATATTACTATATCCAACTTAATATTCAGTCCAAATTAGATTCTAATATAAAGTAAGGAGAGGATAATGAAAATTCACTCTTAGGTCTCTGTAGTAGCAGTAGTTATATTCAAATTAAAACAATAGGAACTGCACTTGGCACACTCATAATACATCCTTATAAGATTAGGAATGAAAATGGGCTAAACCATTTTCATTCAAGGTAACTTGAGCAGAAGTAACAATGTGCAACGCATTGAGAGAAACAAGGTATGAAACAAAAGGGGTTGCAGAATTAATTTCCACGATAAAACATTGTTCAGGGGCACAGAAAAAGGAAATAGACAGAAGTCTTAAAGGGATAACTAGGTTTTAAGAATGTTTCTTAAGGCTTTATTCAGTGATCCTACACTCTATTTAAACTCTACTTCACTGGCAAGAAAAGAATTTGATGGAGATAGATATTGTGCAATGGAATGTAACAAAGCACTGTTCAAAGGCATTGTCTATTAATTTCTGTCACTGATTTTGGATCCATTCCTAATGGTAACTAAAAGCTTTTTGAATTGGAAACATTAAAGGGCTGTTAGAAACAAAGGCAGAGAAGGGCAGCCATGAAATAGCTTGCAAGGTCTGAGGCAGGGAAAAGGTCTTCACAATTAGAGAGCACAGAGGGAAGGCGAGGGCTTCTGTGTTACGAAAATTATGTGATTCTTCAAAAATTAAAAAGCATTCCACAATAGCAGTTTCACCTGACAAGTTTACTCCCTCTAAAAAAGCAAGCTAATGAACTGACATGGCAATTGAAAAGGGCGGGGCATATTTAAATGTCAATGTGTAAAAGTCCTTATGCTCAAAAAGAATTAGAATTATGGCAAAGCCAACAGAGTACTGTAAAGTAAAATAAAGTAAAAAAATAAATAAATAAACTACATATGTAAAACACTAAAAAAAAAAAAATCTGTTGGAATTTTGGCTAAATGAGTCCATTTTAAGGAATTTTTAAAATATGAAAATTGGTCAAGAATCCATCTAGTCATCAAACTTTTTGCAGTCAGTCAACACCTCAGCCCTAGATGAACTCAGACATCAAGCTGTAGGCAAGGAGTTGAATATTCGTAGACTTAGAAGAGGAAAATCAAGCAAATAGATTTTGTTGTATGTTTATGACTGCTCTCCTCAGTGCTGCCCGGAGGTGCTGCTGCATCTCTCTCAAGTGTGCACGCCCACCTCAGACAACTGTTTCACACCTGTTCCTCGCCTTTAACCACCTCAGAAAATGACACCTGACACCAGCTTCACCTGATGACCTCACTCAACTCTGTTGGCAAAACAAAAGCCTGTACCAAAGAGTTCCTAAAAATACCACCATCAGGGTACAAACCTCTGCCTCAATTCCCATTGTCCCTTTCTCCTTCCTGTTACCAAGGAGAGGTGCCCCTCCTCCAACCAAGGCTAAGCCCCCAGCATGCACTCTTGACCTTCCACAAAGCATCTACGACCCATTCAAGGGGAGAAAATGCAGAAATAACTTCCCTCCTCTCTACCTTTGAGAATACTATTTGCCAGAAATAGCTACTGATATGTCTTCCCACTAGAAGAGAAGTTCCTAAAAGCAGATGTCTTGTTCACAATGGTTCTCTAACATGTACAAGAGTGCCCATATATAGTAGGTGTGCAAAAAGGATTCCTTGAATATTTTTGGAAAATCACAACCTCGTCTACCACCACTCTCAATCAAGTAGCATACCCCCAACGACTGGAGGTTTCCCAGGTGGCTCTGGTAGTAAAGAATCCGCCTGCCAATGCAGGAGACACGAGAGACCGGGTTTGATCCCTGGGTCAGAAAGACCCCCTGGAGGAGGGAATGGCAACCCACTCCAGTGTTCTTGCCTGGGAAATCCCGTGGAGAGAGGAGCCTAACGGGCTACAAGTCCATGGGGCTGCAGAGAGTTGGATATGATTGAGTGACTAAGCATAAGCACACACAAACACAGCTACATCCAGGTAAAATTAATTGCCCCCGTACATTTGTATCCCTCCTATAACAAAGGAGAAACTTTTTTTAATCCTGTACTTTCCAGGAAGGGCTAGCTGAATTGGTGGGAAAGCCCAAATTTGCTTTATTAATTTCCAAGTTCCAGCTCATAGTTTTCCACAAAAAAACATGTACCATAAAGTATGTTATGGATAACCAAAAAATTTCTTTATTTGCAAGTCATTTAGACATAAAGTCGACACACACAGAATCACTTTGATGAAAAAATAGTCTAAGTCTGTAATGAGAAAACTGAAAACTGATCATGTCTTTCCCCCAAAGATTAACCCCATTGCAAAGTCAATTAACTACACTTTATCTCACCAACACTAAAAAGAGCTTTCATTTTCTGTCAATCCACATCCTCAGACTTCAGGATTTCTATTCTTATTGAGGTAGTGGATAATTTTATCTTGCCTATGAACAAAGGCAAAGTAAAGTTTTAATTAATTAATTGTACTAAATAAACCATATAATGGGAAGCGACTAATAAGAACAAACCAGTTTTTTCTGGGCCATTCCACACAGAGCTAAACAAAAGCCACTTTTAAAAAACTCCCTGAGAGCACAATAGCTATTTTTCTGTGTGGATTCCTACAAGATAATGATTATGCAAGAAAAACACCTAATTTCCTTTTTTCTTGAATTCTTGTGTTTCCCAAGAGAGTTTACATTCACAGTGTAGAAACTGATGCTCTTCGAAGAATCTCATATACTTATTAACTTCATTAAACTTAAACATTAAATAATATATCAGCAGTTTGGAGCTTCTGGTTAATCATGAAAGGAATAAACAGTGAAACAAGAAACTACATGCTAATCAACTCTATTGATCTATCAGTTCCTGTTTCCTCAAAGTGAAAATGGCAGACCGCACTGAAGAATAAAATAAGATAAAGCTATATCTCTGCAACTAAAAAATTCAGCCAGCCCTGTTCCTGGTACAATTAACGTGTATGGTAGAATGACATGGCTAAGACTTAAAGAGACTAACATTAACTAACTATAAATCTGTAAGCTTACAATTTACAAGAAGCCGTTTTAACAGTAATTTTGAAAAGACAAGAAAAAGTTCCAAAAAGTTATTCTTGTTATTATTTCAATATTGTTATTTGCATGAATGATTCTGAACTATTTTTTAGCCCATTAGTTCTGGCATTCATATGTAGGGACCACTGGAATGTCAAAGATGCAACAATTAAAATACCAATTGCTTTAATTTATTCAAAGTGAAAATAAATATCCATATGGAAGGTTTTATAAAGAAAATGGTTTCAAAATAAAACATTAAGGCAAAATGGCCAGTTAAACTATACTATCAAAGTGAATGAAACACAGATTTTCAAATTTTTCAAACTAAATATATGTAGTCTCTCATTTTCAGTTGAAGACACAGTATTGGACATCAGTCAATCATGTGCGATTTTTAGGATGCCTTTAGAATTGAAGTCTGGGACCACAACTAACAAAAAGCAAGCACTTGGCAGCTTCACAGCAGGATGCAGATTCCTTTTTCTCAGCAGAATTCCAGACATTCCATGTGTTTCCTATGAAAATAGAAAATGTCCATCTTAAAGTAGGCCAGCCTGAACTCAGACCAGCATAAAATGGTCAAGAAATGCACTTATTAAGAGAAGGTTTACATTCCCTCTTGTAAGCAAACTACAGATTTCCACTCTTCACTTTCATCCTACTCTTCCTCCAGCTCTTCCTACAAAATACTTGATGCTGTAAAGAGATAAATTTCAGGTCCAAGGAAACACATTAGATTGGGAGAGCTTTTAGGAGAAAAAGTGAATAAAGTGCTTGATCTTCTTCCCCCTCCAAAAAAGAGTCCTTTTAAAAAACTGATTTTAATAATAATATTTGAAGATTATGATTTCTCATAATTCAGTGACTTGATTAAGAAAACTAATTTTTAAAATCAAAGTACCATATCTTTTCACCTGCCATAACAAGCATACACTAAAACATGAAGAGTACCAGGTTTAAGCAAAGATCAGAAATTTTTTTAACTGCAGACATCACAGTAAAGGTTTGGCTCCTAGTCTTTGTGGTAGCAAATATACAACTTCATATGAGTGGGATTTACACTGGCACATGTCCATCCTTACATGGCCCCAGCAGTGAAGTGTGAAGAACAGCTGGTTTGGAGAAGATGATGTGAGCCTTCTAAGTCCTTCATTCAAAAACACTCAATGAGTCCCTACTCTATACCAGGACTATGCTTGCCAAATGTGGGCCAAAACAGACCTAGTTTCTCATGGGGTTGTACTCCGAGGAGAAAAACAGACCGTCTCACACACCTAAATAAATGTAACACAGCAGGACCCTATAGAACCTCCCCAGTACAGGCCCCTCCCCAATACCTGCTTTAGCTCTTCTCTGAAGTATCTAGATAATAATATCGTAATCACATTTCTTGAGTTGTTTTACAGATGCTCAGTTCAGTTCAGTTCAATCACTCAGTCCTGTCCAGCTCTTTGCGACCCCGTGGACTGCAGTATGCCAGGCTTCCCTGGCCACCAACTTCCAGAGCTTGCTCAAACTTTTTAAATGGATTAAAAGGCATCAGTTATTCAGTGCTCAACTTTCTTAATGGCCCACCTCTCACATCCATACATGACTACTGGAGAAACCAAAGCTTTGACTAGACGGACCTAAGTCAGCAAAGTAATATCTCAGGTTTTTAATATGCTGTCTAGGTTGATAATAGTTTTTTTTTCCCCCCCCGAAGGAGCAAGCGTCTTTTAATTTCACTGCACCATCTGCAGTGATTTTGGAGCTCCACAAAATAAAGTCTGTCACTGTTTCCATTGTTTCGCCATCTATTTGCCATGAAGTGAAGAAATGCCATGATCATAGCTTTCCTGAATGCTGAGTTTTAAGCCAACTTTTTCACTCTCCTCTTTCACTTTCATCAGCAGGCTCTTTAGTTCTTCACTTTCTGTCATAAGGGTAGAGTCACCTGACTATCTGAGGTTACTGATATTTCTCCCAGCAATCTTGATTGCAAGACTGGCATTCCAGCCTGGCATTTCGCATATAAGTTAAATAAGCAGGGTGACAATATACAGCCTTGACGTACTCCTTTCCCAATTTGAAACCAGTCTGTTGTTCCACGTCCAGTTCTAACTGTTGCTTCCTGACCTGCATACAGATTTCTCAGGAGGCAGGTCAGGTGCTCTGATATTCCCATCTCTTTCAGAATTTTCCACAGTTTGTTGTGATCCACACAGTCAAAGGATTTGGCATAGTCAATAAAGCAGAAGTAGATGTTTTTCTGGAACTCTCTTGCTTTTTTGATGATCCAATGGATGTTGCCAATTTGATCTCTGGTTCCTCTGCCTTTTCTAAATCCAGCTTGAACATCTAGAAGTTCACGGTTCACATACTATTGGAGCCTGGTTTGGAGAATTTTGAGCATTACTTTGCTAGTGCGTGAGATGAGTGCAATTATGTGGTAGTTTGAACATTCTTTGGCATTGCCTTTCTTTGGGATTGGAATGAAAACTGATCTTTTCCAGTCTTGTGGCCACTGCTGAGTTTTCCAAATTTGCTGGCATACTGAGTGTGGCACTTTCACAGCATCATCTTTTAGGATTTGAAATAGCTCAACTGGAGTTCCATCATCTCCACTAGCTTTGTTCATACTGATGCTTCCTAAGGCCCACCTGACTTTGCATTCCAGGATGTTTGGCTCTAGGTGAGTGATCACACCATTGTGGTTATTTGGTCATGAAGATTTTTTTTTTTTGCATAGTTCTTCTGTGTATTCTTGCCACTTCTTCTTAATATCTTCTGCTTCTGTTAGGTCCATACCATTTCTGCCCTTTATTGCACCCATCTTTGCTGAAATGTTCCCTTGGTATCTCTTAATTTTCTTGAAGAGATCTCTAGACTTTCCCATTCTATTGTTTTTCTCTATTTCTTTGCATTGATCACTGAGGAAGGCTTTCTTATCTCTCCTTGCTACTCTTTGGAACTCTGCATTCAGATGGGTATATCTTTTTTTCTCTCATTTGCCTTTAGCCTCTCTTCTTTGTTACAGATGCTAAAACTATCACCAAATGGAAGAAATAAACTACTTGATGATCATCAGCAGGTAGCCCCCAGACCTACTGGCGCCTAAGGATTGATGATGTTCACTCCAGTGACACCACCCTGTTACTTCACCATCAACCAATCAGAGAATTGTGCATGAGCTGATCACGCACTCTGCGACACCCCACCACCACCACCTTGCTTGGCCTTTAAAAACGCTTTGCCAAAACGCTTCAAGGACTAGCTGAAGGCTTTTTGAGCACTAGCTGTCTTGAGCTCCTTACTTGGTGCCCTGCAGTAAATGCTACACCCTCCTTCACCACAGCCTGGTTTCAGTAGATTGGCTTTATATGCTTGGGTGAGCAGACCCAAGTTTGGTTTGGTAACAAACACGTAAATATCTGCGATGATCAGTGTTAACAGGGAGTCATAGAGGAGAGGGGAGAGCCCAATCTAGCCCGGTATTTGTAAGTGTTCCCAAAGGAACTAATGTGTACATGAGAAGTTAACCAGGTGGAGAGGCAAAAGGGAAAAGAGCAGTCCACAGTTAGGAACCAGCATGGGCAAAAGGGGCAAAGCCCGTTGGAGGAGTTAGTGAGGGGAGAGGGACGGGCAGAGGGGAGGGTATAGGTTGTGGATTTGGGTTTGGAAACGTAAATAGTGAGAGGTGAGGCTGATGAGCTCCAGGCAACAGTCAGTGCCAAGTGTTTTTGGCTTTATGGAAGTAGGAAATACTGATGAGAATCTCTGTAGAGTGAAGAATGGGTTGTACGGGGGCCTACAGTAGATAGGTGGACAACGGCCGCCAGCCTACTTCAGTAAACCAAGGAAAATAATGGGAGACTAAACCCAGAGTGCGGCACTGGGAAAGGGAGATGCAGGCAGTTTTTAATGCTCTCAGATCTGTTACTTTTATTACTATCCTAATGAACTATGTTATTCAAATTTTAAGAAGGCCTGGTACCCAGTAAGTATCTCCATGAATATCTGCTGATTCAGTCATCTTTTTCATTCCATGTTTCTTCTCTTTTTTAAAAAAGTGCCCTCTCGTATCTGTCTAGAATGACCCCACAGAGCAGCAGCAAATTCTCCAGAAAAATGAATCTGTTAATTCATTTCCTGATTCATCAACACTGAAGGTACAAGAGAGATATAAAAGAAAAAATTAGGGGAAAAAAGTTCCCTCTGCCTTCAGGTTCAAATCTTCATTTCTTTAACAACATTTTACATCTTAACTTGTTTTGGGTATTTAAGAACGTGAGTACTGTATGTATTACCTCCTATAAGCATCAATACTATGTACCTTCATTTAGGCTATTCCATCGATACATCAACTACATTCCTTTTATTAATCAACCAAAACCCAAAGGTGAGAGTGACTAGGGATGTGACTTTCACAGAGCCAGAGAGAGCATGAACTAGAACAACAAGTCAGCTGGAATCTAAACCTGGGCCCTTCCTTGGTCACCACACCAGCTCTTGATAGCTATACTTCCTTCCCCTCACTTTGTCCTCACTTACAGTGACCACCCACTTAAAATTAATATGTCCATTGCAGCAGGAGGTCAGTTTGCTGAAGGCTAAGAGAGTAGGACACACACAAGTTATTCTTTCTAGCTTTGTCTAGAATTATCCACAAAAGCAAACTCTTTGGTTTCTTTTTTACATTGGTCAGATGAAGATAATGATATAAGTGTACAACAGATAAGTATTAATGCTAATAATAATGAGAGTCCCACATGGTAGAGCTAAGTCCTCCCTTAAGAAGGACCTTCTGCCCGGCTGTGGGGAGTGTGGTCAGCAGACAGCCTCTAGCAAGCAGCTCTCTGAGTGGCCTCGGCTGCTGAAAGATTTCTGCCTGAGGTCATATATTTTCCTGGATGGTCTTCATTCACTGATGGAGTGAGGGGATAGGAAGGCCAGCCACTTCAGTCAACACAGGACAGCGGATTGGCAACCCTCAGTGGGTGGAGGCTCTCCAGGTCTGTGGGCAGCTCAGCTTCTCCCTCTGCCCAAATATGCTTCCTCCTCCTCCCTTTTACAGGTGAGTCTCCTAATAAACATCTTGCACCTCAAACTCCATTGACACACCTTGGCTAAAGAATCCAAACAGCCACATTCTACTGACTGGAGATACTTTCTAGGTCAAGGTAAAACTTAACTATCAATACATATTTGAAATGCCAAGAACAATCCTGTTGAGTAATTTGACTTGAAACTGTTCTATTCATTAACAGAGGATGTTTTTATTTCTATTTTAAGTAAATTGAATCCTAGCTGATACTTAAAAAAAAAAAAAACCCTCATGTTAACTTAATCATAGGCCAAGTTTGAACATCTGATTTTTTATTTCAAATAACTTTGGAAAAGAGTGATGAAGCTAAAAATAAAAGTGTAAAACTTAAGTAGCATGTCTAATGGGATGACAGCATCACTGCACTGAGACTGCCATAGCCCAGCTATACAGTAGAGATCCACTACATTAAGAATAGACGATATTCCTTCTGTGATAAGAATGGAAGAGAACTTTTGGCCTCTCTGCATATTTAATTAATATAATCAGGGGCTTCAGACTTCCCTTCAGATCATATGTGACATCAAAAAAGTGTGTACTTCAAAAAAAGCATTAAAACATGCATTCTCATTATAATATGTTATTTCAGGTTATCATTCAAAGGATTTGTTGTTTTTCCCTTACTGAACACAAACTTTCAACTATATCTCAGCAAGTGAATTCTGAAATATAAGAAGTGAGTTAGTAACATCAATAGGGTTATTTTTACATGTGCACATGCAATTCCACAATGCAAAAGAGAACAAAAACAAAGATAATAACCCAGACACGTGATACCCTTCAGTCTAGTTTTCAATGTGTTACAAAAAGCTGGTTCTATAACTGCTTGGCATCAGTAAATTGACAATCAGCATTTTTGTCAGCAAAATATGTATATAAAACCAACAAGGGAGAGAAGATCCACTCACGAGTTACTGCCAAGGCTTAATGCAACTAGAGCCATTTAATTTTAGTTTTCACTTACAGTGGAACCATGATTAGTCTACAAAAGTCTTTTTTCCAACACTCTTGAAAACCAGAATTTAATATATTTCCCTGCTTAATTATAGCCAATGCCTCAATTTTACTTTTATCTAAATTTGAAGGTGATATTTAAAGACTGGGGTTTTAAACTATTCAGGTAAGGATAATTTATATTACATAAATAGCAGTGATACAGAAAGAAATGTTCACCTAAACCATTAAATATATGACCACTGAATTAGACATGCAGAGAGGCCCAAAGGTCCCTGCACTCAGTGTCCAGTATTTATTCATTCCTTACTGAGTACCTACAATGTGTCAATCAATATTTGGAAGGGCAAATCTATTCCAGTAGTGATCACTTCTTTTGATGAACAGAAATAGGAATTCAGGAAACAAATTTGGCCCCAAAACACATGAAAATGGCAGAAAATGTACTTCCACATATTAGGAGTAAATTAAAGAGCCATGTATTAGATGTAAACTAAAGAGTATTGATTATTACACTTTCTTTTTTTTTTAAGGAAGCATATTTTAGAAGCCCAGAGAGTTGTTTTTTTTTATTACTGTATAGCATGCAGAATCTTAGTTGCCCAACCAAGAATGGAACCCACACCCCCTGCAGTGGAAGTACGTATTTTCAACCACTGGACTGCCAGGGAAATCCAGCTCTCTTAATGATGTACAAAAGAATATTGAAGAAAGGTCAATTGATCAATTGGTTGTATGTTGCACCTAACTTCTATCATAGGCAGAAATAGCCACTATCTTAGTAAGGCTATTTAAACAAAAATCCTAATAGGATTGACATGTTATACTGCCTGCTAATCAGTGTTACCAATAACTTAAATAGACTAAAAATGCTGAATATTGAGGGATGCCATAGAAATTCTTGGGAGTCACAAACTTCTAAATGTATTGTAAGAATGTTTGCAACATTTTTATAAACAGAATCTGGGCGTTATGCTATTTTTCATTTTAGAATTCAATCCTATTCTTTGAATTCAAAAACCAAGCCAAATATACACTACTTAAGCAAAAGGGAGGCTGCAAAAATAGCACTCTGACAAACTGACAGAAAAATGTCACCTCCTGCAGAGAAATACAGGTGTTGAAACAAATCAGGTTGATTCTAGTTTTTATTAATGTTTAATTATTTACAGGACATACTTCATTTGCAATGAAAATACTTGTTCATCAAGTTGAAAGATGAATGATGACTGCTTTTTTGAGCATTTTAATATTAACTGGGTCAAGGCAGAGAACTAGCAAAAGAGCAAAAAATAAAAATTTAACAGTTCTTCCTAAAACTTGTGTCAGTTTTTTGGTGTGCTGGAGAAGGAAAGATTTTTAAATGGAAATTTTTATTCTTTTATGCTTTGGTTAATTACAATTAATTAAATACTTGGTAAAAGTAGAAGAGTAAACTAATGTTTTAAGTTGAATTTCTTTTTCAAAAAATCAGCTGTCTGAGGGAATGAAGGAATCAGGAATGCATTCTGTAAAGACGATGTTAATGTTTAACTTGGTTGGGTTTTAAAGAACTCCAAGGCTCCTGCAGACTGTTTTCCCTTTATGTCCCTACCTCGTGCTGGACACAACCACCAAATTTTAGTGCTACCGCCGTAAAAGCCAAGGGAATAAGTTTATTTTTCCCAAGGTTCAACAGAGATCTCTTGTGCTTAGCGTGAGGGCAGTGGATTCCTGCATTAATGCATATTTTTATTAAACTCTCACTTTATTTTAGCATGCTACAGATATTTTCCAAAGACTTTTATAAACCCTCTAGTTTTCTGACTTAAAAATTCAAAATATAGCCATGAAGGTCACATATCTAAATATTCCTACCCATAGTGAATAATGCAAAGTCTCTCAAACCCACCAGCCTCAGCACTGAACATTTTAGATTTAATTTTTAGTAGAAAATGGCCAGCTAGCCTCCAAAGCCTCCTCAAAGCTTCTTTTGCCTCAGGTAGGGGCTGGCTTCCCCAAACAGCACAGAGAATCCAACTATCACCTACTCAGCAAATCCCACTGAGTTCTGGGCTCCACATACTTGCAAGTCAGTATCCAAAAAAATGGGATATACAAAATTCTCCAGGAAATAGCATCTGGATAGGCAGTGGTTATGAGTGTAGGCTTCGGCGTCAGGAAGACCAGGGGTGCCTCCTGGTTTTGGAAAGTACTAATTGCATGACACTGGGCTAGTTACTGAATCTCTCCAAGCCCAAATGCCTCATGTTTAAAATGAAGTGAAAAGTCTGCTTTGGGGAATTGGGTAAGAATCTAGTGAGATGCTGAGGGTAAGGCATTCAGTACAGGGGCTGTTGAAGAGATGCTCCCAGGAGCATTAATTGCTGTTAATATTGTTCCCGGCATTGAGATCAGCCCAAATACCTCCATACTTGAGCTGAGCTTAGAAACGGCCTGTCTCTATAGACACAATAGGAAACAATCACTGGTTGAAAAGTAAAGATAAGGATATTTTGGCACTGCGGTTCTTTTCAGAATTTAGGGAATAAAACAACTGGCACTTTTAGCACACTTGAGGGAAAAACCAGAGCAATAACTTGAATCTGCATCCAGTATACTTGGAGATACAAAAATTAGTTGTGGTGATATGACAATAATAATAATAGATGTAGTTTAACACTCACAAAGACCTTGGTGAAGATGTCATGCAAAATTTTCAGATAACTGATGCTCAGAGTGGTTATCAAATTTTCTAAAGACCACACAGCTGGTAAAAGAAGAGCCAAGGTTCAGATTTAAACCTGTCTCATTCCAAATGCTCATAATCACTATAATACATCCCAAGTATCTACCCATGGCCTTTAAAATCAAGAACAAGAAAAAGAATGCCTATCTTCATGACTTCTACTGAACACTGTCTTGGAACTCCTAAACAGTATGAGGAAAAAAGGCAAAAAGAATGGAAAAGAGGAGATAACAATGTCAACTATGTTATATGTATATGACTGCATACATATAAATGCCGAAAGAATCTACAAATAACATTATTTTTTTAAGAAGCAAGTTTAGCAAGATGACTGGATATAAGATCAACATACAAAAGCTAACTACATTTTTATAAACCACCAATAAACTGCTAAAATACAAAATTTTAAAAACATGATTTACAATTAGGATTAAAAATATGAATTCAGTTCAGTCACCCAATCGTATCCAACTCTCTGTGACCCCATGAATCACAACACGCCAGGCCTCTGTCCATCACCAACTCCCAGAGCTTACTCAGACTCATGTCCATTGAGTCAGTGATGCCATCCAGCCATCTCATCCTCTGTCATCCCCTTCTCCTCCTGCCCCCAATCCCTCCCAGCATCAGGGTCTTTCCCAAAGAGTCAACTCTTCAAATCAGGTGGCCAAAGCATTGTAGTTTCAGCTTCAGTATCAGTCCTTCCAATAAAGACCCAGGACTGATCTCCTTTAGGATGGACTGGTTGGATCTCCTTGTAGTCCAAGGGACTCTCAAGAGTCCTCTCCAACACCACAGTTCAAGAGCAGCAATTCTTCGGTGCTCAGCTTTCTTCACAGTCCAACTCTCACATCCATACATGACCATTGGAAAAACCACAGCCTTGACTAGACAGACTTTGGTGGCAAAGTAATACCTCTGCTTTTTAATATGCTATCTAGGTTGGTCATAACTTTCCTTCCAAGGAGTAAGCGTCTTTTAATTTCATGGCTGCAATCACCATCTGCAGGGATTTGGGAGCCCCCCAAAATAAACTCTGACACTATTTCCACTGTTTCCCCATCCATTTCCCAT
>SJYV01054067.1:355707-401308 GCA_006410875.1 Neotragus pygmaeus | reverse complement strand
ACTTGATGACTTGATGAACATGAGTTTAAGTAAGCTCCGGGAGTCGGTGATGGACAGGGAAGCCTGGTGTGCTGCAGCCCATGGGGTTGCAAAGAGTCAGGCAAGACTGAGCCACTGAACTAAACTGAGAAAAACATTTTTAGGTATATTATTATGAAAAGATATGTTTTGGAAAGTGGCTCAGTCACGTAATTTTTCGTGCCACACTTGGTTTAGTATCCATCTGCAGCCATTTTTGAGTGAATGGGGAAAGCCATACATTTGCTCAAAGATCAGTCTTGAGCCCAGTAAGGAAATCTCTTTAGCTCCTAAATTAGAAGCCAGAGGAGCTTGGCAGCCTTCACATGTGGGAAACCTATCAAGCAGTGAATAGGATCATTATTCCCAAGGACTGTGTGTTCTGGGCATGGGACTGCAGCCCAGTGCTCCACGAAAACCACACTTGGACTCCCAACTCTCAGATAACATTAAAATCATGTGACTTTTCCCTCCTTAATGTCACTAGTCTATTCTGATGACAAATAACTGCCTTTGACTGCCAGATATTTAACATACTAGTTATACGAATACAACCAGTAAACCTACTGTCCTGAAAACTGGAAAATCTGCCATTTTTGTCCTGAGTTATTTAGGCAGTGCTTAATAGGTATCAGAGAACCTAAGGTTAAATACAATAGCATTATCATGAGTTTTCACTACCAGTCATTTAGATTTCACTCTTAAATGCTTTATCCATATTTATAAAGAATACATATAAAATGTTCTCCTTGAAAAGGAGAACAAAACTGTGGTAAGATAGTTTTAAAGCAAATGGGTTCATAACCAACCATTTCAAGTGTCAGAGTAGTGTTCTACTCCTCCGTGGCAGTGGCAGAGAGTTACCAGGACACTGGGAGAAGGTAGGAAAGCCCTCATAAAGCTATGGAAATGAGAACACAGCACAAATGTAGGCAAATCCCTTGCTACAGAAATGAGGATGCTGAAATAGATTAGGTTTTTTAACTTACTAATGTCAAAAATTATTAGGTATGTGATTCATGATAGGCACTAATCAAAACACAAATATTCCCTACAATATATTCCATGATGTCCTAATTTCAACAGAACACATCAACACATTCCAAAACTACTTCCATATATCAGTATGTAAACTTCTGGAGAGTGTGGACTTAAGCTTAATCATACACATGTCTGACCCCCAACTAGGCTGTGAACTAATAGTTGGGACTGCCTTATTCATTGTTGTATCCTAATAACACAACATATTTTTGGTGCTCAGGAAATATTTTTTGATTGAATGAGGGAACTCAGAATTATGTATAAAGAGTTTAAATTTTTTCCCATACTTCATTAAGCCTATTAAATTCTTAAATCTAATAGAACTAACTTCTTTAATTGTATTCCTAGGAATTTATCCTAAGGAAATCATCACAGCTACAAAGATAAATATATGGAGCTGTTGGTTGCAGCATTTTCTCTAATAGCACAAAATCTAAATGTTCAACAAGAAGGAACTGGTAAAATGTGGTACATCACACAATGTAATGTGGTACTAGGCAGTTATTTAAAAGTGGTTCACAAAGTATAATTATTAAAAGGGGAATTTTTACTACATAACATTATTTATACACTATATATTGTATATTTATGAGTGAGTGAGTGAAATTGCTCAGTCGTGTCTGACTCTTTGCGACCCCATGGACTGTAGCCCACCAGGCTCTTCCATCCATGGAATTCTCCAGGCAAGAATACTGGAGTGGGTTGCCATTTCCTTCTCCAGGGGATGTTCCCGACCCAGGGATCAAACCCGGGTCTCACACATTGCAGGCAGATGCTTTAACCTCTGAGCCATCAGGGAAGCCCAGTATTATACACATATACACAAATACACATATACATATACACTTAGATTCTAATTTGCTATATGAGTATGGATGAGTAATTTGTATACATAGAAAAAGGACTTGTAGAAAGGAAATAAACTGAAATGTTAAAAGTAGTTAACACATTTTACTCATAAAATTGAGTAATTAATATATTTAAAAACATAAAAATAACAAAAATAACGTTTTACAAATGAAATATAAATATATTTAGTTAATAATAACCATTCTTTTTGTGTGTGTGTTCTATCTGTGAGCTACCCAACAACCACACAAGAAAAGCAGTTGGTATTAAGTCTTATAAGTCAGAAATGAGACATTCATAAGGAAAAGGAAAATATGTAAATACAGTTTAAACACCACAAGAGCAACTCCACCAAAATGAGCACATGCTTTAAAAATAGTTGTGCAAATAAAATATCTCATTGGAAAGGTAAATATCAGAGAATATTTTATTTAAAATATAGAAGCATTCGCATGTAGAGTAATGATAACACTGAAACACACCTTACAAAAATACTCTAAAAACTTTTAAAATAATAAACAGTTATTTCCAAATTTTGCTTTCTAAAAATAAAATTCTGCTACCAATTATCATCAAGGGTATGATTTTATATTGATCATATGATTTAATATCAAGGGTATTATCAAGGGTGTGAATTTATTTCTTTAATGTCCTTTTATGTCATCACTACATAAAATCAATGACGAAAATAGATTTCTGGTTTCATCCACTGGAAACACTGCATCCCTACAGGAAGGCAACATGGAATCACAGAGCCTGAGTCTGCCTCCCAGTAAAAACTGCCCACACCAAGCCCCCAAAGCTGCAAAAATTTAACACTAGAAACCAGATTCACTGTTGACTGATCAAAAGATTGTTAGGTTTTTCAGTTCTTTGGGTATTCTGTTGTTGATGTCTTTTTTTTTTTTTTCCAATCCAAGAGAAGTCCTCTCTGTAAAAATCTCAAAACAGAATTCAAAAGCAAAGGTGGATCTTATCTGAGTGTTGGGCTATTCATACACAGTCTCCTTCTTCAGCCAAGTTTACTAAGCTATTTAATGTCTCTGAATTGGTTTTTCTCATTGTTAATTAAAACAAGCTAAATTGATTTTCATGAAATTTTAGGAAGTTCTACACTCAAATAACTGATATTAGGTTTTTAAGAAAGATGAAGAATAGTTCACTATAATCACTGCAGTAGCCCAAAAGTCCAAAGTAGGGTAAAAGCTAAGCAACTAAAAACCCTGAATATCTTAAATCTAGCTTTAGGAATCAAACAGATCTGAACAAATAGTGCAAGTCCATGTACATTTTTCTGAACTGTGGCCCTGGAAAACTGGTCTGGGAAAAGAAGGTCTGCCCCAAGAAACACCCAAATTTTGGTCATTGTCTCAGCTACTATTCTGCTCAGACATAGAAAGCCCAGAGATAAATCCACACACCTATGGACACCTTATCTTCGACAAAGGAGGCAAGAATATACAATGGAGTAAAGACGATCTCTTTAACAAGTGGTGCTGGGAAAACTGGTCAACCACTTGTAAAAAAATGAAACTAGATCACTTTCTAACACCACACACAAAAATAAACTCAAAATGGATTAAAGACCTAAATGTAAGACCAGAAACTATAAAACTCCTAGAGGAGAACATAGGCAAAACACTCTCTGACATAAATCACAGTAGGATCCTCTATGATCCACCTCCCAGAATACTGGAAATAAAAACAAAAATAAACAAATGGGATCTAATTAAAATTAAAAGCTTCTGCACAACAAAGGAAACTATAAGTAAGGTGAAAAGACAGCCTTCTGAATGGGAGAAAACAATAGCAAATGAAGCAACTGACAAACAACTAATCTCAAAAATATACAAGCAACTTATACAGCTCAACTCCAGAAAAATAAACGACCCGATCAAAAAATGGGCCAAAGAACTCAATAGACATTTCTCCAAAGAAGACATACGGATGGCTAACAAACACATGAAAAGATGCTCAACATCACTCATCATCAGAGAAATGCAAATCAAAACCACAATGAGGTACCATTTCACACCAGTCAGAATGGCTGCGATCCAAAAGTCTGCAAGCAATAAATGCTGGAGGGGGTGTGGAGAAAGGGGAACCCTCTTACACTGTTGGTGGGAATGTAAACTAGTACAGCCACTGTGGAAAACAGTGTGGAGATTCCTTAAAAAATTGCAAATAGAACTGCCTTATGACCCAGCAATCCCACTGCTGGGCATACACACCAAGGAAACCAGAATTGAAAGAGACACATGTACCCCAATGTTCATCGCAGCACTGTTTATAATAGCCAGGACATGGAAACAACCTAGATGTCCATCAACAGATGAATGGATAAGCAAGCTGTGGTATATATACACAATGGAGTATTACTCTGCCATTAAAAAGAATAAATTTGAATCAGTTCTAATGAGATGGATGAAACTGGAGCCTATTATACAGAGTGAAGTAAGCCAGAAAGAAAAACACCAATACAGCATACTGACACATATATATGGAATTTAGAAAGATAGTAATGATGACCCTGTATGTGAGACAACAAAAGAGACACAGACATAGAGAACGGACTTTTGGCCTCTGAGGGAGTAGGAGAGGGCGGGATGATCTGGGAGAATGGCATTGAAGCATATATACTATTATGTAAGAAACGAGGCGCCGGTCTATGTTTGATGAAGGATGCAGGATGCTTGGGGCTGGTGTACGGGGATGATCCAGAGAGACGTTGTGGGGTGGGAGGTGGGAGGGGGATTCAGGATTGGGAGCTTGTGTACACCTGTGGTGGATTCATGTCGATGTATGGCAAAGCCAATAGAGTATTGTAAAGTAAAATTAAAAAAAAAAAAATCCCATGTCTGTGCCCCAAATTACGTAGTCATCTATTATTAAAAATATTTTTAATGTTTGGAAAAAAAAAAAAAGTAAGAGTTCTGCTATATCTGAAATGACGGATGGAAGTTATGAGGGCCCTCCATATTTGTAGGTTCTACATCCATGGATTCAACCCTTGCAGAACCCATGGATATGGAGGGTTGACTGTACTATTGCCATTTCATATAAGGGACATGAGTATCCACAGATTTTGGTATCCATGAGGGATCCTGGAACCAATCCCCTATGGATACCAAGACCTAGGAGCAACAGAGAACAAAGAACCTGGATCTTTGATAACTGTGGAACCTGGACCTTCTATCCAGACATAAATATGGGAGAGGAAAAAAAGTTCTCACTGCCACTCCAGTATAATACAACTTAAAGTCATGCCACAGTCACACCAAACAGTCGGCAGTTTGCGGTCTTGGTTTTTGAGTTTTGCTTTTGTTTTGGGAGATTATAGAGGACTTTTATTTGTTACTTTTGAAGATTTTGTAACCAGTTAGCATTACTTTTATTATCTGAAAAAGAAAGTAAAAATTTCCCTTAAAATATGTCCTGGGAATTTTTCTGTTTGGAATGTTATCATTTAAGAATATGTAATTGTCTAAATTACCAAAAGAAAAAGCAAAACAAAAAGGCAAAGTGCTAGGAAAATGCAATGTTATAGATAAAGTGGTCAAAGAGATCAGATTTATAAAAGTCTATTTCTAACTATATTTTTCCAATATGGATATACAACAACTTCTAACACTACAGTTTATCAAGGGAAGAGAGTTAAGTGAAAAAATTTCAGCAAAACTAAAGATGAAAGAAATAAGATGAAAATGATAGTGTGCCAAATGTATAGGCTAAAGTCCCACAGCCTTGTTAGAATGGGCTGAAAAATCTTTTCTGAGCTTCCTAGCAGACAGGGCAAAAGGAGCTCAGTGTGTTGATCAGATGATAGAAATAAACATATGAGAAGGAAACACAACTAATTTGGGGACCAGAACCTACTGAGATGCCTTCTCTGGTGAGACCATGGAAGGAAGGTACTTTTTCACATTAACGATATGTCTCCAAACACAGGTGGGATTTTTGAAACTTTGGGGCCCAGTTTCAAGCACAAAAGTTTAATAATTTTAAGGCCAAAATTTAAATAACTTAAAGCTGTGAAAGACGTGCATATTATATAGAAGCTGAAACAAAATGGTCTCAATATGGTTGCTGAGCTAGTTTCTAACCACCTTCTCCTTTGTATAAATGATACACTGCCATTCACTTTCCATAATTTACTTTCTCTGCAGATACTAATATCTTAAGTATTAATGACCCATTTTTTAAATATGCAGCACTAAAATCATTATGGTCTGACATTTTTATATATTTATAAAACATATTTTGTTCCAACTGTTTTTATTAGAAGAAATGTGGCTTGCTGAAAACCAAAACCTACATATTTTACTTTGAAAAAAAAATAGGCAGCTGGAAATATAAAACCCCACACATTTGCTTTTAACACTGCTTGGGAACTAAAACCTATAATGTGAACTTGACATCTATTAATGGTTTGCTCAAAGAAACTGAGACTATGTTTTAACAGAAAGCAGAATTCTGAGCTCACGCCACAATCCACGGCATCCTCACCGCTCCCCAGGAAGGGGAGGCCTGTGCTCCAAGCCTCTGTGGATGAGGGCTTGCTTTCACAGGGATCTCTGCATTGCTGTACTGTCTCTAGACTCAAGAATACAGAAACAAATTCTTTGGAATTTAGCCCCTGGGGAGGTAAGCAAATTATGTTAACCACATGCAAACATTTATATTACTCTTTGGTTTGTTTCCAGAACCTTCCAAAATAAACTGCAATTTAAAATCAAATCTTAGAGGACTATATATGACAAGACATCCATATTGTTTTCTTGTCTCATGAAAGGATGCTAAATAACTGTGAAAGCAATTCTTTAATATCATGTAAATTTTAATGCTCTAATCATAGATGTGTTTAAAGTAGATTTTTGTTTCTTAAAATATCATTTATCCCCAAACTCCTCTGCTATAAATTAATTATGCCAAGCACAGATGGAGGAAGTAGATGCCTAGAAGTGGTCAACAGATAAAAGATCCTGGTATACTAAAGGCAAAGAAAGAGAACAAAACCAAATATATGTACATAGACGCGGGTAGAGGCAAAGTATATAAGCACCAGAGGCATGGATGCTTTCTGGGTGGGTTCCTGGCAAACAGGTCAGCAGAACAGCAGCAGAATAACAACAGAAATAGCCAACTGATTTCCAATGTATCAGTCCAAACGCAAGTCTACATGTTCTCTGCTAGTTGATCCCTTATCAAACATCTTCAGCTGGAACTCTAAAACTTGACATGAACCTCAACCAAGCAAGTTTATCATGGGAATGCAAGACTAGCTCAATATGCAAAAACCAACCAATGTAATCTACCAGAGTAGCAGTCTACCAAGAAGAAATTATAATAATAATCACATCAATTGATGCTGAAAAGCATTTGACAAGATTTCATATCCATTCTTGACTTTAAAAATTTGCAGAAAAGTAGGAATAGAAGAGAACTTCAATTGAACAAAACCTGCAACTAAAACCATACTAAACAGTAAAAGATTGAATGCTTTCATCCCAAAAATAAAAACAAAGCAGAAAAGGTCACTTTCACCATCCCTATTCAAAATTGTACTGGAAACTCTCACCAGTAAGACAAAAAAGGCAAGGAAAAGAAATAAAAGGTGTATAAGACTGGAAATTAAAAAATAAAACTATTCCTATCCCAGACAAGATGATTGGCTATGGAGAAAACCCCATAGTATTAGGGAGGAAAAAAAAAACCATAAGTGATTTTAGCAAGTTCACAAGATACAAGTCAACACACAAAAATTCATCATATTTTTATATATACTAACGTGGTATAAGTAGAACTCAAAAACCATACCATTTAGAATAGCTTTAAAACACAAAGTACAATACTTTGATATGAATCTAAAAACGGATGTATAGGATCTATATTGGAGAAGGGAATGGCTACCCACTTCAGTATTCTTGCCTGGAGAATTCCATGGACAGGGGAGTTTGGCAGTCCACTGGGTCTCAAAGAGTTGGACATGTATTATATTGGGGTGGCAGGGAGAACTTTTATTCCTCTCCTTTCACTTCCACTTTCAGGATCTATACACTGAAACTACAAAATATTACTAAAAGAAATCAAAGACTTAAATCAATAGAACTGTGTACCATGTTGATGGATGGGAAGGTTCAACATAATAAAGATGATGAATAACTCATAATAATAAAGCCATTCCCTTCTCCAGGGGATCTTCTCAATCCAGGGATCAAATCTGGGTCTCCTGCATTGAAGGCAGATTCTGTACCATCTGAGCCACCAGGGAAGCCCCCACAAAATTTGTATGTATAGGATCTATATACTGAAACTACAAAATACTACTGCAAGAAATCAAAGACCTAAATAAATAGAAAGGTGTACCATGTTGATGGATTAGAAGATTCAGCTTAATAAAGATGTCAGTTCTCACCAAACTTACCTACAGATTTGTACAACCTCAATCAAAATCCCAGCATGACTGTCTATACACATAGACAAATTGATTCTAAAATTTATGTGAAAAGACAAAAGAACTAGGATAGCCAAAATAATTCTGATAAAAGAAAAATAAAGTTGGAGAAACAACATGACCTGATTTGAAGACTTACTATAAAACTACAGTAATTAAGACAGTGCAGTACTGGCAGAGGGACAGATGCAATAGATCAATGGAACAGAATAAGACTCTGGTAATAGATCCACACATACATGGCCAGGTCATTTTTGAAAAGGGTGTAAAAACAATTCAATGGGAAAAAAAAAATAGTCCTCACCAAATGGTATTGGGACAAATAGACATTCCTGGCTCAGACAGTAAAAATCTGCCTGCATTGTGGGAGACCTGGGTTTGATCTCTGGGTTGGGAAGATCCCCTAGAGAAAAGTATGGCTACCCACTCCAGTATTCTTGCCTGGAGAATTCCAAGGACAGAAAAGCCCGGGAGGCTACTGTCCATGGGGACTCAAAGAGGTGATATGACAAAGAAACTAACACTATGCAGAAACAAAGGAACCCTGACCTAAACCGTATACCTTTTATAAAAATTAACTGAAAATGGATCATACACCTATTGATAAAATGTAAAGCTATAAAACTTTTCAAAGAAAACATAAAAGAAAATCTTTGTTACCAGGAGCTAGACAAAGATTTCTAGATATGACATAAAAAAAGAATATGATAAACTGTCTCAAAATTAATATTTCCTGCTCTACAAAAGATACTGTTAAGAAAATGAAAAGACAAGCCAACAAAGTAGAAGAAAATACTTTGCAAAAAAGATACATCAGTCCTTTCTCTGATAAAGGACTTGTAAACAGAATATTTGAACTCTCAAACTTCAACAGTAAGAAAATAAACAGCCCAACTTTAAAAAGGGGCAAAAGACTGGCACTTCACCAAACACGATATATACACGGGGAACAGGCTTACAAAAATAAATTCAACATCATTAGCCACAGGAAGCTCAGGTTCTATTCCAATCCCAAAGAAAGGCAATGTCAAAGAATGTTCAAACTACTGCACAATTACACTCATTTCACATGCTGCTGCTGCTGCTGCTGCTAAGTCACTCCTGTCATGTCTGACTCTGTGCGACCCCATAGACAGCAGCCCACCAGGCTCCCCCATCCCTGGGATTCTCCAGGCAAGAACACTGGAGTGGGTTGCCATTTCCTTCTCCAATGCATAAAAGTGAAAAGTGAAAATGAAGTCGCTCAGTTGTGTCCGACTCTTCGTGACCCCATGGACTGCACCCCACCAGGCTCCTCCATCCATGGGCTTTTCCAGGCAAGAGTACTGGAGTGGGGTGCCATTGCCTTCTCCGTTTCACATGCTAGCAAAGTAATACTCAAAACTGTCCAAGTTAGGCTTCAACAATACGTGAACCGAGAACTTCCAGATGTTCAAGCTGGATTTAGAAAAGGCAGAAGAACCAGAGATCAAATTGCCAACATCTGTTGGATCACAGAAAAAGCAAGAGAATTCCAGAAAAATATATACTTCTGCTTCATTGACTATGATTGTATGGATCACAACAAACTGTGGAAAATTCTTAAAGAGATGGGAATACCAGACCACCTTACCTATCTCCTGAGAAACTTGTAGGCAGGTCAAGAAGCAACAGTTTGAATCAGACAAGGAACAACAAACTGGTTCAAAATTGGGAAAGGAGTAGATCAAGGCTGTATATTGTCACCCTGCTTCAGAGTACATCATGCAAAATGCCGGGCTGGATGAAGCACAAGCTGGCATCAAGATTGCTGGGAGAAATATCAATAGCCTCAGCTATGCTGATGACACTACCCTTTTGGCAGAAAGCAAAGAGAAACTAAAGAGCCTTTTGATGAGGGTGGAAGAGGAGAGTGAAAAAGCTGGCTTAAAACTCAGCATTCAAAAAAAGAAGATCATGGCATCCAATCCCATCACTAAATGGCAAATAGATGGGGAAACAATGGAAACAGTGACAGACTTTATTTTCTTGGGCTCCAACGTCACCATAGATGGTGACTGCCACCATGAAATTAAAAGACCCTTGCTCCCTGGAAGAAAGGCTATGAGAAACCTAGGCAGCATATTAAAAAACAGAGACGTTACTTTGTCAACAAAGATCTCTGTAGTCAAAGCTATGGTTTTTCCAGTAGTCATGTATAGATGTGAGATTTGGACCATAAAGAAGGCTGAGCACTGNGAAGAAAGGCTATGAGAAACCTAGGCAGCATATTAAAAAACAGAGACGTTACTTTGTCAACAAAGATCTCTGTAGTCAAAGCTATGGTTTTTCCAGTAGTCATGTATAGATGTGAGATTTGGACCATAAAGAAGGCTGAGCACTGAAGACTTGATGCTTTTGAACCGTGGTGTTGGAGAAGACTCTTGAGAGTCCCTTGGACTGCAAGGAGATCAAATCAGTCAATTCTAAAGCAAATCAATTCTGAATATTCATTAGACGGACTTATACTGAAGCTGAAGCTCTAATACTTTGGCCACCTGATGCAAAGAGCATTAGAAAAGACCCTGATGGGAAAGATTGAAGGTAGGAGGAGAAGGGAACGACAGAGGATTAGATAGTTGGATAGCATTACCAACTCAACGGACATGAGTTTGAGCAAGCTCCAGGAGATGGTGAAGGACAGGGAAGCCTGGTGTGCTGCAGTCCATGGGGTCGCAAAGAGTCGGACACAACTGAGTGACTGAATGATGACAAGCCACAGAAAAATACAAATTAAAACAACAATGATATACCACTACACACTAAAAAGGCTAAAATTTTAAATTCTAACAGTGCCAAGTGTTGGCAAGACTATGGAACAGTTCCAACTCTCATATGTGGCTGGCTGCTGCTGCTGCTAAGTCGCTTCAGTCGCGTTCAACTCTGTGCGACCCCATAGACGGCAGCCCGCCAGGCCCCGCCGTCCCCGGGATTCTCCAGGCAAGAACACTGGAGTGGGTTGCCATTTCCTTCTCCAATGCATGAAAGTGAAAAGTGAAAGTGAAGTTGCTCAGCCATGTCCAACTCTTACCGACCCCATGGACCGCAGCCTACCAGGCTCCTCCGTCCATGGGATTCTCCAGGCGAGAATCCTGGAGTGGGGTTCCATTGCCTTATGTGGCTGGAGAGGAATACAAAATGTACAGCAACTGTGAAAAATGGAGGTTTATACTTTCTTCTAAAGATAAACATTTACCAAACAACTCAGCAATTCACTTTTGATCATTTATCTCAGAGAAATGAAAATTGGTATTCACACAAAAACTCGGATACAAAGTTTATAACAGTTCTACTTATAACTGCCAAAGATTGGAAATAGCCCAAATATCCTTCAATGGATAAAAGGATAAACTATGGCACATCCATACAATGAAAAACTACTCACTGTATTTCATAATTAACAATGGAATATGCAAAAAAGGGAAAGAACTATAGATATATGCAACTTCTGAATGGACGGCAAAGGCATTATGCTGAGTGAAAGAAACCAGATACAAGACTGCACGCTGCATTACTCCATTTATGTGGTGTTCTCTTGCAGATGTGGGAAGAGGGTAACTATAAAGGGGCAGCATGCAGAGTTTGGAGAAGCAATGGAGTTGTTCTGTGTTCTTACATATGTTAAAATTAACAGGACCTTACACATAAAAAAGTCCATTTTCTGCATATTAAACTAACTTTCTGTATGTTAATTTAAATTTTTTTAATTTTTAAATATCCTTGAGATTATTTGATATTAAGTAATTATTAATAATTTTTTTAGGTGAATAATGACGTAATGGCTATACATCTTAAAAACACCCTATCAATTAGAGACTCACACTGAGCATTTATGGATGAAATGACATGATGTATTGGATATTCCTGAAAATAAGTCCAGTGGGCATAGGGTCAGGGTGGGGGTCACAGATCTGATAAATGTTGAAGCTGAGGATGGGTACCTGAATTTTCATTAGACTCCTCTGAATACATTGTATGTGTTTGCAATTTCTCACATCAATGGCCTTTTAACATAAAAAAATTTTTTAACATGGACATGAGGAATCCAGAGAGGACACTGAGGCACATGGGGAACATCATTGAAAAAATTAGAGAACAAAAACTACAGTGATGATTCTTATCTGCCTCACTCCCCATTGCAGCCCCAGTGCCAAGCACAGTGCCTGGCACAGGGGACAGAATCCATAAATTGTTGCTGAATGAATGAAAAACAAATGGTGAACAGACATGGGGAGAGCGTGATTTTGTCCTTAGCACTATAGAAGGAAACAGCATCTCAAGAATCATAATTCTCCTCATTTGCAATGGGAATGGAGAAGATGGCTCAAGATCATTTTTTAATGTTCAAAACTCAGTTCTTTTCATTATTCCTTCCTTTCCAAAATATGCTAGCCAATACCGGTATTTCTTTTGTGAATCATTCTAATAAGTGGTCCTAACAATTTCCCACCTGATAAAACACAAGTTTGAAGCGTCCTCCTGTCTATGATGCCTACGCTTTGGCTTCCTCACCAGATGACAAGAGGACCTAATGCTTGAGTTTTCCCATCATATACCCAGGCACTGTCCTAGGCACTTCCCTCTCACTCCTGCAAGGTCAGTTCCCACTATCTCCACTCACAGATGAAGGAGTGGAGGCAAAGAGAGGTCAAGTAACGTTTCAAAAGTCACACTGCTAGCAGGCTAGCAGTGGTCACACTACTAGCAAGGGTAGAGCAGGAACGCAAACACAGGCAATCTGGCTCCACACTTGTCTCAACAGTGCCTCTCATTAGAACCTTGAGAACACACTCCATCGTACATACTTCTGCAGTCTTCTCAGACATGACCCCTACACAGTGGTGGGCAGGCAGTAGACACTTTACAACCTAAGTAACTGGTGTATTATCTGGGTTGTCTTTGCAAATTCAGAGGGCATCTTTAGGAGAAGTGTTTAGCTAAAGTCTATGTTGTTTTGAAATGCTCTCCTGTTTATCTTATTTAATTCCACCATGAGAATTTCTTTGACAAAAAAAAATTTTTCAATGTGCTAATAATAAAGACAAAATGTTAGTACCTAATCAGATGTTAAGATTCTTTGTGCAAATACTGCCAAAGATGGAAACCAAAACAATACTAATAAAGTAAAAATCATCCTAAGGAAATTTATTTTATATCCCAATGAAAGTCAGTTATGATACATGCATCCCCTCCTCCCATCTGTCCAGCCTGTAACTCCCTCCCACATCAAACACACAAATAGAGGAAACTTCAGAGAACATTTGTCACTGAGAACAGAAGATATATCTCTATCACCAACAGTTTGTTTTGAACATTTGTCACTGAGAACAGAAGATATATCTCTATCACCAACAGTTTGTTTTGAAAAACTTCAATATTTGACACTTCTGGAATACACAGATTTAAGGGTAAAGAAAAGAAATTAGTATAGTCAGCTGTCCCTGGCTATCTTTCTAATGAGGTATGTACTTGCTGAATGAACATAGCTAATCTGAAAAAGTATTCTAAAAAGGTGAGTTTTCCCATTGATCTTTTTCTTCTATGGCATTCTTCTAAAGAGAGATTAATCCTAAAAGAACAAGAAAGACTTTTAACGAAATCTCACTGCACCTGGCTATCATCCAGAAGTCGGTTTGGTCTCACAATGCACTCCAGACATTCTACATGCCTTCTGCATATTCAAATATGAGATCATTTCAATGAAATGGTAAACAATCATGAGCTGTGATTTTCAAGTATAACTCAAATCTTGCTGATATAATTAGCTAACATTAGCGAAAAGAATAACAAAAGCCATCCAGCTAATAAGACTAATTTTAAATAATGAATTTGGAGCAGAACAACTTTAGTGACCGTAACACAGAGGTAAAAACATTGTCCTACCAAGGACAACAGTATGCTAGTAGATTCACCACCTATATCTTAAAATGACTCTCCAGGAAACAACTCTACCAGGCAACCCAGCAATGACACCCAATCAGCACTGGCCAGAGAGAGAATCCGATGTGATGAAGCGACCACTAGGTGGCACCTCCACACCATTTCTCATCACAAAACATCATTTCCTCCTTTACTCTGGCCCGAAATACCAGCAAAGCAGAATACAAACACAGGTGCCTCCTTTCAACAAAGGAAACAGACAAAGACAGATTTAGAAAACATAACTTTCTACATATAACGCTTTGGTTTATAGTCATCAAAGAATATCTCACCAAACCGTAATTATGAATTAGTATTCTGTATCCTTCTCTCTTTGGTAATGTATCATTCCAATATCACAGCATAGAACTCGAACATATTTCTTTTTTTTGGTCACAAATATCATCTAAATGAACATAACAGGAATGTCTAACTGGGGGGAGGCGGTAAAGAGTGGTTTCTAATACTTCTTGAATCTCAGTTATTAAGATAAAGAAGCCCTAGAGATGTAAAAATGTGATAAATATAATTAACACTGCTGTATATTATCTCTGGAAGAGGGCACGGCAACCCACTCCAGTATTATTGCATGGAAAATCCCCATGGACAGGGGAGCCTGGCGGGCTGCAGCGCACAGGGTTGCAAAGAGTCCGATACAACTGAGCAACTAAGCACACAGCTGTATATTATACATGAAAGTTTTTAAGTGGGTAAATCCTAAGAGTTCTCATCACAAGGAAAAAGTACTTTTCATTTTGCATCTATATGATATGATGGATGTTCACTAAACTTACTATGGCAATCATTTCTTGATGTATGTAAACCAAGTCCTGTCCATGGACAGGACTTACCAAATGGAGCCCAAGGCAATTCACCCTTAGCCAGTGACCTCTGGGCAGCGCCTAGTGACTAAGAACCTCTGCTTCAGATTACCATTGCTGAATGCTCTTCTTTAAGAAGTTCCAGATGAGTCTCTGACCTTGACAAGTCAAGGTTCTTTCTACCCAGTCTCATCTATTAAAATCTAAATATTAAAGAGGAGAAATCCCAATGAGGTAAGTTAAGACAGCAGAGAGGATTAATGGGTATACAGGTTTTTTCATGGCAGAAAGGGGACACTGGACAGGAAACCGATACATCTCTCAACTGATATGGCTCTTACCCAGCCCTTTTCTGAAAAGAGAAAGTCTCTGTAGTTCTCTTACCCACTCTGAATAGACAGTTCTCAAGGGAAAAATCATCAGACTACCTTCTTTATAATTTCCTAAAGATGCTTAAAACCAGTTACACATATTTTTAAAGCATAATTGTTTAAAGAAACCAGAATAGCTAAAAAGTAAAAAATTTGGTTTCTTATTTTATGTGAAAAGTGCGTTAGTTGCTCGCTCATGTCTGACTCTTTGCAACCCTTTGGACTGTAGCCTTCCAGGCTCCTCAGTCCATGGAATTCTTCAGGCAAGAATACTGGAGTGGGTAGCCATTCCTTTCTCCAGGGGATCTTTCTAACCCAGGGATCGAACCGAGGTCTCCTGAGTTGCAGGTAAATTCTTTACCATCTGAGCCACCAGAGAAACCCCTTCTTATTTTACGGTATAATTAAAATGTAAAATTTTGTACAATACTCACAAGTGGTTCTCTTGAAACTACAAACTGTGATGATTTTCCACCAAGCCTAATAAAAAACAAATAATGCTGGTAGGAAGGATCATTTCATCAGGAATTTTATAAAACTGTAAGCTTAACACTGGAGGAATCTTCCAGTAAATAAGCAGCATAAGGTGGGAGGAAAGAGCCCCCCAAAGCCAGCTAAGTCTTCTAACACCAGATATGCTACCAATTAACCATGTGGCCTGCAGCAGTCATCTCATATGAATTCCTAAATTACCCATGTTGAGGGTTATTACATACCAACAAGATAATTTACATGGGAAATACTTTGCAACTATAAACTGTTATTCATCTGTGTTATAATTATGTCCCAACAAACTGTGGTTATTAATTCACATGCCAAATGTACCTAAGCATCAAATACCATTTTACAAATTGTAAAAGGACATTGCAAAGTTTGAATTACACTCTGGCTAGAAGAAAACATAAAGTTTTTCAGGAAAAAAATAATAATAATGCATCGTCCGCATCTTCAACTCCAAGTCCTAAAGGATTTAATCCCATCACATAACACAGCAAAGCCTGTTATCCCATAAAAGGAAAGTACTAAACCCTCAATTTAAGGACTAGTTACAACTGATTATAGTAAGGATACTTATAATTTATTGTGTAAGAATGTATGCTGAAATATAATTAGTGCCTCTGAATTAAAGCAGGATGGATTAGGCTAATTCATGGAATGCTGTTGGAGAGAAGACACTGGGTTAAAAAGAGAGAGAGAGAGCGCGCGTGAAAGAATGATTCTTGTGTTTGCACAGCAGCTAAGCAGCTTAATGTCCTTCTAATCAATCTGAATGGAAAGAAAGGGAAGGTGGAACCCTCTCCATCGCCGGGGCCCCCATTCTGCCTGCTTGGCACAGCAGCCCTCTCAGGGTGGGTATGAGCAGAAGGGGCCAGGCTTTGTGCCCTCCGCTCATTTCCCAGCTTAATTTATATGGTAATTAGAGCTATGCTGCCAGAAGGGAGAGCATCTGCCAAAAGTAAAGTCCTCACAATCACAAAACTGACATCTGCTGTGATATGGCCAAAGTGCTGAATAAGAAATTCTTTTATCTCCTTTTGAAGCCATAAAGTACTCTTCGTGTTATTATTAGCTGGGAATTTTTAACAGTCTTGCACTGACAGCAATTATTTAACACAGGCACAAAACAATAGAGTTTCACACCACTTAATAAACCTTTGAGCTCTGGGACTTCCAATGCTCTCACTGGCTGGATTTTATGGTCTAGTGGCTCCTGAACAGTCAAGTATACGAGCCACAAAAAACAGTATGAAAATTATTTGAAAAAACCTCTCTTTGTGCCCCTGCAGATCTAAGGAATGAATAAGGTAAGCTCCATGATCACGGGCTAATTAAAAGATTTGTCTGGCCACTTGATTCTCCACTCTTAACCGCTGCAATAAATCTTTGCGAAGGAATCAAGCTGAGTGCGTGGCTATTGACCTATTCCTATATCTAATTTTTTCAAAACATCTGCCAGAGTGGAGCAGGTTTTAACAATCTATTTAAGGTAGAGCTGTAGTATTACCTTCCTTGGGAAAAAGAATTCATTCAAATATTTGAATACCAAATCCACTAAACCTGAAACAGTATGGCCCCTACAAAGAAGAAGAAAATTAAAAGCATCGCTATCCGATACCATCTAATTAGGGAGTTATGATCAAATATCGACGACAGAGGCTATGTTTGTTTAAAGAACTCTTCCAGAAGTCAGGAGACATGGGTTACAAGCAGGTTACCTAAACCCTATGTCTTGATGTCTCAGCTGTAACAACAGAGGTAGAGATGACCATACCTACCTCCAAGGTTGTCATGAGACCAAGTCATACTGCAGGGACAAGTACTTTCCAAACTATAATGCACTATAAAAACACTATAATGCACTATAAAAACAACGGCAATGATGATGCTCTGCAAATGTCACCGAGTAGTCTTTATGTTTTTCATGCTAATTCAAAGATTTTAGTATGTAGCCATCTTGGCCTCTGAGGCCTCGTGATCTCCTCACTCCATTTACTATGAGTTATCACCGGGACTTTCTGAACCCAGAGTCAAGAATACAGAAGTCAGAATCAAAGTTTTAAGAATTATGAAATTTGTGGAAATGGAATATTCCCTCATAGCTCAGTTGGTAAAGAATCTGCCTTCAATGCAGGAGACCCCGGTTCGATTACTGGGTCGGGAAGATCCACTGGAGAAGGGATAGGCTACCCACTCCAGTATTCTTGGGCTTCCCTNATAGCTCAGTTGGTAAAGAATCTGCCTTCAATGCAGGAGACCCCGGTTCGATTACTGGGTCGGGAAGATCCACTGGAGAAGGGATAGGCTACCCACTCCAGTATTCTTGGGCTTCCCTTATGGCTCAGTTGGTAAAGAATCCGCCTGCGATGTGGGAGACCTGGTTCGATCCCTGGGTTGGGAAGACCTCCTGGAGAAGGGAAGGGCTACCCACTCCAGTAATCTGGCCTGAAGAATTTCATGGATTACACAGTCACAACTGAAAGACCTTCATTTTCACACTTTCACAAGATGGATGGCTAAAACCCAGAAAGCATTATAAAACAAAGTCACCTTTTAAAAGATCCAAATTATATACACAAAATTCTTTAAAACTGTATCAGTTCATGTCTTTATATATATATATTATAAATAAGGTGTGAGTTACACTGACGCAGTTTTCAAAGGTACTTTTAGTCAACTAATTAAATAATTTAAAATAATTTAAAATGTACATAATGTGAGTTAGGTACCACTGAAAAATCATAATGAATTACACACTCTCTTTTTCTTAGTCCATTGATTCTCCCATAAATTTGAAGCAGAGATGCATTGTCAGTGAGGTTTACATTTTCCCAGGATACAGACTCAAACCACAGGGTTTTAGAGCGCTCTGTCTTGCTTTCACGTACATTGTGCTTCTCTCGTATGCGCATATCTCATTTGACCTGTTTTCTTGGATTGCCTGCAATAGTCATGTCAAGACCAGGTGGTTCTAGCTGACCACCTGGGGATAGTGTTGACCCCTACTTCAGGATCCACTGTTTGTCACTGCCCTTGGTATTCCCTGCCATCCTGCCCTCCACTGTTGCCACTCCCAGCCATATCCTTGTGGCATCCAGCTATTACTCCTCTGCTTGTCCCATTCCCCTCCTTCTCTATGAATAACTCAAACTCTGCAGAGGTTTCTTTCACATTTGCCAAAGCATCAAATACCACCTTCTATACTTTATCCTTCAAAATCTTTATTGTTTACATTCTCCCACTAGTTATGTATTTATTTCTCTCATGTCCTCTATTTAATCTTAAATTCTTAGAGACATAAATTTAATACATATTATTAGCTTTCATCATCAAATTTAATATTACCATGTTACTTTCACACTCAAAAGTGTATAACAGTGGCTAAAAACATCAATTAGTGGGTAAACTTTCCAAACCATGAAAAGCTCTGTGCTTTCATAAGTATTTCAAAACTTTTTGGTTCTCTAGCTTTATTGAGATATAATTAACATATATTAACAACATTGTATATGTTTAAGGCATACAAACATATTGATAGATATATGTTGCAAAAAATGGTTCCAACCATAGCATTTTCTACTATCTCCATTCTGTTCCTAACTATTATTTCATTTTTGCATGCAACTATTCAACATTCAAGTATATAATACAGTATCAGTTAACAGATATTTCAAATCTTAATACATTTTTTCAAAATTTACTACTGCTGCAAGTTCCTTGAATAATCAGCTCATAAAATATTCTGAAGGGTAATATCAGATCATTGATGTTGACTGTGTGTGTTTTCATATAATGTAGAGATAGAATAAAAATAAAAACAATGTTGGCTAATTCTGCTNACATTTTTTCAAAATTTACTACTGCTGCAAGTTCCTTGAATAATCAGCTCATAAAATATTCTGAAGGGTAATATCAGATCATTGATGTTGACTGTGTGTGTTTTCATATAATGTAGAGATAGAATAAAAATAAAAACAATGTTGGCTAATTCTGCTTTTAATGTTAAACCGAAATATTAAAAGTAGACTCCCTGAAGAAAAGAAATTACATTCTTCCATGTTTTTACTTGCCACTGCTTATCTAAAACTTAGATCCAAAGAACTGTAGCTAAGAAAAGATTAGCAGCAAACTTCAAAGTCAGTAACAGACTCTTTAGCAGGAACATAATTTAGATGGTGATTCCCTGGCACAATTTACTCAAAACATATTCCAGAAAAGATGTATGGCTTAGACATGAAAGGATATAAATATTTTTGATATGCCATTTCAAGAAATATAAAGCAAGTTGCAACAACCCACATATACTTCTCACAAATGACACCACATGATAATAAGCTAGAAAAACAGCCCCTTGTAAACTTCTTTAGTACCGGAAAATAGTCAGTATAATTTAACACTCTGGAAACAGTTGGGTCTATAAATATGTGACAAAGAGTATGTACCCTAAATATATAAAGATAGCTATATATTAAAAAGAAAAACACCTTAATTTTTAATATATATAAATAGAAAATTTACCAAATAAAAAATACAAACTGCAAAAAAAATTTGTAAACATGTCCAAATTCACTAGTAACCAAAAGATGCAAACTAAACCAATGATATCATTTTAAACTATCAGAGTGGCAACAAATTTTTTAATGATAACACAACTGGCATAGATCGAGCACTCTGGAACACTGTTGGTGCACATAAAAATTAAACACCATCTTTGGAAGGTACATTGACAACATACAGCCAAACGCTTTCTACATACACTCTGACTCAACAATTCCACTTAGGAACTTATCCTAAGAAAACAACTCAACAAATACATAGAAGATGCTCACTCCATCATGGCTTGTGACAACAAAAATACTGACCATAACTAGAGATGAACAATTACAGGACTCGCACAACAGAAACACTCATACACTCATCATAATAGCATATTACTTAAAATGATGAGGTTGGTATTTTATTAACATAGGAATGTGCCTATTAATGGATGCTAAAGGAAAAGAGTAGGCTATGAAATATCTGTGGAATATGAATCCACTTTTGTACAAAGACAAACAAACCCAGAAGGAAAGCAAAGAGAGAAGAGGGGAGGGGGTTGGTGGAGAGCAGCAAGTGAATAGGAAAAAAGTCTGGTAGGGTAACAGCCACGGGCTAACTATGGTTGTGTTATTGGTCATCTTTTCAGGAAGGTGACATTATGGGTGATGTTTCCTTTCTTCTATATATCTTCTAGATTGCTTGAATTCTCTAAAAAGCCATTTTTGCTAACCAGGTTTACATAGTTACTTTATTATTAGAGAAATCTTTCAACAAAATCTCCTTCATTGTCTTTAGAAGCAATTCTCTCTCACAGACATAGAGAACATTCTATGGTTGGCAAGCAGATTGTGGATGAAGGAGGGGTAGATTGGGAGTTTGGGACTAGCAGATGCAATGTTACATATGGAATAGATAAACAACAAAGTCCTACTGTATACCATAGGGAACTACATTCAATATCCTGTGATAAACCATAATGAAAAAAAATTTCAAAAGAATGTATATATGTGTATAACTGAATCTCTTTGCTGTACAGCAAAAATTAACACAATATTATAAATCAACTATATGCCAATTTAAAAAATAAAAATAATAGAAACAAAACAGAAACAGTCATCTATTATTTCTAGTTGGGCACAAAAGAATCCCTTGTCTTCACAATCGTGTCTCTAGTCATACCAAAACAAAACAAACTAAAAAACATCTTGTATATCTGCAGAAACCTTTTTAAATGTTCTCTAGTACTTCCAGCAGAAGGAACTTCATTGGAGCTGGGCCCTGCTTGAGACATCAGACTCTTTGCTACTGGTAAACAGTATCTGATGCTGGTTGACCAAAAAGAGAGTAAACAGTTAAATACTCTTTGGAATATTTGATTCATTAAATGAACTGAGATAAATAACAATTACATTAGCAAATATTATACCCAAATAAAGATTGTTGAGATAGTCTAACTTTAGGAATCAAATTGAGTTGATATGAAGTTCAGTGACTATAATAATGAAGTAATAAAGCTTTTCCTGTGTTCCCCAAATTCATCTTCTCTAATCCCTTCCAATTTAAGAAGGAAAAGGCTGTAATAACAGAATGGTAAAACAGGTTAAATAAATTCCCAACATTTTAGCTAGACATTGTAAATAAATGCAAAAAGACACAAATAAGTTTCCTATTTCTTAATATATCCTAGAGGTGAAACAGAGTATTTTTTCTACTTCCAAGATTACACACGTGGTTTCAATAAATCTTAAAATAAATTAAACCTTTCAATTAAAGGTTTAATTAAATTAAATCTTTTAATTTTCCTTTCTTGGTCATCTTTTTTTTAGATCATATCTAACAACCCAGGTCAGACTCACTTTAAAAAGATGGTTGGACAATTTCAATAGGACTTTTTCCTCACTATTGTTAGATTCTCCTAGAAATTAATTTATGCCTATTTCTTCTACTACCCTAGACAATTAGAATTTTGGTGAAAAAAATTTTTAGAATAAACCAATGTATTTCTATAGCATATAAATCACTTTGTTCTTCTCTAAAACTGCCATGTCCAATACAGTAGTCACTAGCCATATGTGGATATTGAGTTCCTAAAATGTGACAGGTTCAGATCAAGACATGAAATGTTAAACATTTTGTATCTAACTGGAAGTAGGATACCATATCAGTCAGTACTGCATTCATTAAAGAAGAAAAAAAAAGACCTGCCCGAAGTAGCCAAGGCTGGCTAGTTTTTCTAATTCAAGAGATACGTCAGAAGTGAACAGATGAGGGCTGATAAAGTGGCTTCATGATGGTATCACTATCGCATCTTCCTTTATCTTTCTGCTCTGCCATGACGGTCTCAAGATGCCTCCTGAAGGCTCAAGAAATATTTTTATGCTTCAACCAAGAAAAAGAGAGAGGATGAAGAGCAAAGGGCATATGTCAGCTGAGTCCTTCTCTTTTTATTTGGGGCATGACTGCTTCTATTCCATTGCCCAGCATTGGCGCACAAGGCCACCCATTGATATTAAGGAAATCTGAGACTGTGAGGTGTGTCTAACTAGGTATATAGCTGTCCCAGAGTTTTATCAGTTAGGAAGAAGGGTAAACGGACTTGGGATAGGCAACTGATGATGTCTACCAAAGACATCGTGTTATAATCCTAACACCATGTTATAATCCTAACAAACATGATGGCAATTCTTCCAGAGAGATAGAAAAACTACCTAAAGAGAGGGAGATTACAGAAAAATCCAACATAACCTACAGTCTTAATGTAGGGTACAAAATTAGGAGACTAGAAGCCTTGCTGCTGCTGCTGCTACTGCTGCTGCTAAGTCGCTTCAGTCATCTCCAACTCTGTGCGACCCCATAGACGGCAGCCCACCAGGCTCCCCCGTCCCTGGGATTCTCCAGGCAAGAACACTGGAGTGGGTTGCCATTTCCTTCTCCAATGTGTGAAAGTGAAGTCGCTCAGTCGTGTCCAACTTTAGCACCCCCATGGACTGCAGCCTACCAAGCTCCTCCATCCCTGGGATTTTCCAGGCAAGCGTACTGGAGTGGGGTGCCATTGCCTTCTCCTAGAAGCCTTGAGAGTATAACAAATATGTGAAACTTACCTGTTACTCCATATATCCAATCCCCTAAGATGAAGGACATAGAAGGACATAGAACTGTTCAACTTCAGCTTCTTCAGCATTAGTGGTTGGGGCATAGCCTTGCATTACTGTGATGTTGAATGGTTTGCCTTGAAAAGGAACCGAAATCATTCTGTTGTTTCTAAGACTGTACCCAAGTACTGCTTTTTGGACTCTAATCAACTATGATGGCTACTCCTTTTCTTCTAAGGGATTCTCGTCCACAGTAGTAGATACAAAGGTAATCCGAACTAAATTCACCTATTTGCATCCATTTTAGTTGATTCCTAAAATGTTGATGTTCACTTTTGCCATCTCCTGCTTGACGACATCCATTTACCTTGATTCATGGACCTAACATTCCAGCTTCTTACGCAATACTTTTCTTTACAGCATCAAACTTTACTTTCACTACAAGACACACCCACAACTGAATGTCGTTTCTGCTTTGGCCCAGCCTCTGCATTCTTTCTGGAGCTATTTCTCCACTCTTCTCCAGTAGCATACTGGGTACCTAACAACCTGGGGGGCTCATCTTCTGCTCTCATGCCTTTTTGCCTTTTCATACTGTTCATGGGGTTCTTGAGGAAAGAATACTGGAGTGGTTTCCCACTCCCTTGTCCAGTGGACCACATTTGTCAGAACTCTCCATAGGAAGTCAGAAGATACCTAGAGTAACAGGCAAATTTGGACTTGGAGTAAAAAACGAAGCAGGGCAAAGACTAACAGAGTTTTGTCAGAGTTTTGACCAGTGTTATGACACTGGTCATAGCAAACATCCTCTTCCAACAACACAAGAGATGACTCTACAAGTGGACATCACCAGTTGGTCAACACCAAAATCAGATTGATTATATTCTTTGCAGCCAAAGATGGAGAAGCTCTATACAGTCTGCAAAAACAAGACCAGGAGCTGACTGTGGTTCAGATCATGAGCTCCTGATTGCAAAATTGAGACTTAAATTGAAGAAAGTAGAAAAAACCACTAGGCCATTCATAAATATGCCCTAAATCAGATCCCTTTTGACTATACAGTAGAGGTGATGAATAGATTCAAGGGATTAGAGCTGGTAGACTATGAGGAACTATGAACAGAGGTTCGTAACATTGCACAGGATGAATTGACCAAACCATCCCAAAGAAAAAGAAATGCAAGAAGGCAAAGTGATTGTCTGAAGAGGCTTTACAAATGACTGAGAAAAGAAGCAAAAAGCAAAGAAGAAAGGGAAAGATATACCCATCTGAATGTACAGTTCCAGAGAAAAGCAAGGAGAGATAAGAAAGCCTTCTCAACAATGCAAAGAAATAAAGGAAAACAAAATTGGAAAGACTAGAGATTTCTTTAAGAAAACTGGAGACACCAAGAGAACATTTCACGCAAAGATGGGCACAATAAAGGACAGAAATGGCAAGGACCTAACAGAAGCAGAAGATATTAAGAAAAGGTGGCAAGAATACACAGAAGAACTATGCAAAACAGATATTAATGATCCAGATAACCATGATGGTGTGGTCACTCACCTAAAGCCAGACACCCTGGAGTGTGAAGTCAAATGCGCCTTAGGAAGCATTACTGTGAACAAAGATAGTGGAGGTGATGGAATTCCAGCTGAGCTACTTCAAATCCTAAAAGATGGTTCTGTTAAAGTGTTGCATTCAATATGCCAGCAAATCTGGAAAACTCAGCAGCACTCATTGGACTGGAAAAGGTCAGTTTTCATCCCAATCCCAAAGAAGGGCAATGCCTAAAAAAGTTCAAACTACCATACAACTGTGCTTATTTCACATGCTAGCAAGATTATGCTCAAAATCCTTCAAGCTAGGCCTCAGCAGAACATGAACCAAAAACTTCTAGATGTCAAACTGGATTTAGAAAAGGCAGAGGAACCAGAGATCAAATTGCCAACATCTATTGGATCACAGAAAAACCACAGGAATTTAGAAAAACATCTACTTTTGCTTCATTTACTATGTTAAAGCCTTTGACTGTGTGGATCACAACAAACTGTGGAAAATTCTTAAAGAGACAGAAATACCAGACCACCATACCTATCTTCTGAGAAATTTGTATGCAGGTCAATAAGCAACAGTTAGAACCAGGCATGGAACAACAAGCTGGTTCAAAACTGGGAAAGGAGTATGTCGATGCTGTATATTGTCACCATGCATATTTAACTTACATGCAGAGTACATCACAAGAAATGCCAGACTGCATGAAGCATAAGCTGAAATCAAGATTGCTAGGAGAAATATCAACAACCTCAGATATGCAGACAATACCACCCAAATGGCAGAAAGCAGAAAGGAAAGAGCCTCTCAATGAAGGTGAAAGAGGAGAGTGAAAGAGCTGGATTAAAACTCAACATTCAAAAAATGAATATCAGGGAATCCAGTCCCATCACTTTATGGTAAATAGATGGGGAAACAATGGAAACAGTCACAGACTTTATTTTCTTGGGCTCCAAAATCACTGCAGATGGTGGCTGCAGCTATGAAATTAAAAGATGCTTCCTGCTTTGAAGAAAAGCTATAACAAACTTAGACAGCATATTAAAAAGCAGAGACATCTCTTGGCTAACAAAGGTCTGTATAGTCAAAGCTGTGGCTTTTCCAGTAGTCATGTACGGATGTGAGTTGGACCATAAAAAAGGCTGAGTGTCAAAGAATTGATGCTTTTGAGTTGGGTGCTGGAGAAGACTCTTGCAAGTCCCTTGGACAGCAAGGAAATCAAACCAGTCAATCCTAAAGGAAATCAACCCTGAACATTCATTGGAAGGACTAATGCTGAAGCTGAAGCTCCAATACTTTGCCACCTAAACGCCAAGAGTTTATTCACTGGAAAAGACCCTGTTACTGGAAAAGATTGAAGGCAGAAAGGGAAGGGGGTGACAGAGGATGAGATGGTTGGATGGCATCACCGACTCAATGGACATGAGCTTGAAAACACTCTGGGAGATAGCAAAGGATAAGAAAGACTGGAGTGCTGCAATCCATAAGGTCACAAAGAGTCAGACAAACTTAATGACTGAACAACAATAAATATGAAGGGTTTCATTTTACTGAACTTCTTGTTTGAATAGTCCTTATAGTTACTTTCAGCATCAACTTTGTTGATCATGAAAGTTCAATTAACATACCAATAAAAATTTTCCTATAAGTTCAATTCAGGTCATATGAAAGAGCTGCTCATACAACTTTATCATAGCCTGCCATTAAATATGGCCCTATTCTATTTTTACAATTTTCCTCTGTTCCCTTCCAGTTAAGCTAGAGACAAGTAGACCCTTGATCACAGAAAGGGTTTTGTCCCAAGTCATTCACAAAATTTCAAGCTCCTGTCCCAATCCAATCCAATAGCAAACTCAGAATTCCACCTCCACATTTATCTGAAGCAACCAGTGTCTTTGCCCTCTTTGCAAATCTCAATAACCACCACTAGAAGAGCTTTTTAAATTACAAAACACATAGAAACATTACTTTTAATATCCACAAGCTTTAAGGTCCATGTGATGCCAAGTTGAGACTAGGAGAACTATCCTGGTGGTCAGTGCTGGGCTGGCAACTAGGGATGCTCACTCTCTAAGTGACCCTCCCAAACAAGAATATTGCAGAAAGCTTGGTTCACATTCTTGCTTCAGCAAAGTTCAAGTTTCCAAATTGTCATGTATCTTTGTGTCACCAGCATGAAGTCAAAACTTTGTGTTAATCTATAAATGCCACTGATCTTACCTACTACTCCCTAAAAAGGCCCAAGCTTTCACAAATCTAGCCCTTTTTACAAAGTATCTTCTTTCTATAACACCCAACCCCATCTCCATAAAGGAATGCCCTACTCATTTCCCAAGACTCAACACAGATTTCACATTTTCCACATAGCCTTTCTAGTCCCTCTGCTATAATCCCTACCTATTTTGAACAAAGTACAGCACTTTCTTTGTACTTCTCTCATGTCCCTTGTTTTTTTCTGCTTAATATTATCATATTTGTCTATTAGTCCTTTCCCATTAGATCAAAGCTTGACTCTATGGGATTCCCTGATGGCTCAGATGGTTAAGAATCTGCCTGTAATGAAGAAGACCCAGGTTCGATCCCTGGGTCAGAAAGATCCCCTGGAGAAGGAAACGGCAACCCACTCCAGTATTCTTGCCTAGGAAATCGCATGGACAGAGGAGCCAAAGATCAAAAGCTTGAATCTATATTCTACCTTTAAAAGAGTTTTACTCAGAAATTTGTTTGCATTTAATTAAATCTGGACTTGTTTTTTTCTAATTGACAGAAGAGTTAAAATTAATCTTCCAACATCACTGACCAACATGGCTTTTAAAATCTGGTCAGGAATTATAAGCATCAAAATAATAATTAGCTCACCGCTTTCCACTTAGTATCCAAATAGAGAAAACTAATTCAAACTATATGAATGGATGTATGTCTCTGGCTTTTTGAGCAGAGAAGAAATATTGCCTGTGAGTGTCTACACAAGATTGCCCATAAGAAAGGCAGATAAGCGTTGGGGAAAAAATCCATTTTACTAGGAAAAAAATAACAGTGGCGTATTTGTTTGAGTGAACTCTGGGAGATGGCGATGGACAGGGAGGCCTGGCGTGCTGCAATTCATGGAGTCGCAAAGAGTCAGACACGACTGAGAGACTGAATGAACTGAACTGATTCTTACAAACTTAGGTTGTGTGTAATTATACCTTTTTCTTTCTTCTGCCCTAGAGTTCAGAGACTGATGTGCTGTTCTAGAAAAGTTATATAATAACTTTTCTTGGGCTGGTTGGAAAACACTGGTGGTGTTCTCACTAGAGGGATGATGCAAAACTTTAGAGAAGTTACAGAAAAATGAGAGGGAAAATAAGTGTAAGTGCCAGGATTCTAAGAAAAGATCAAGGAAGGTCTCATTCCAAGAATTTCCACTTTCACTATATTTTCATTTCTATGAATTCTTATTGGTTCCATTTCAAATCTTCCTTTGTCATACTCTCAAAAGTCTCTTTGATTTCTTTAGATATATTAAGCAGACTTATTTTACACTCTGAAATAGACTATTCCAAATTGCAGTTTATGTGGAACTGATTCTGCAGTATGTTTTTTCTATTAATTCATGCTTATGGTGGCTTATTTCCTTATGGTTTTTTGAGGGGAGAAGGGGATCTTTACTGTGAATTCATGGGAATTCTGCAAGGATTTAAATTGTATTCTTCTAGATGAGATTTCCCTTTCCTTCTATCAGGACTCAGGAGTACCGCCAATCTAAGACCACTTGCAACTGAACATTCAACTTGGGCTTTCTCAGGCCCTACAAGTAGTGTGAACCCAAACCCAAAACCTACCTTCATGCAAGCCAGTAGTTAGAAATTCTCACGGAAGACTTCTTTTCCATTCCACCCACAACCAAAGCAGAGATAGATACATATAGATAGAGAAAGGCAGATACATACATACACACACACATACACATACATACATGAGAATGCAAGGTCTCTACCACTCCCCATCCAGAGCAAGTTTTTCCTCCTTTACTGAGGTTTCAATCAATGATTGCCAGTTCCTCAGCCTCTGGCTCTATGTCCTGAGCCCCCTACGCATGGCCTGCTAAAACCCAGGCTTTGGGCCATTGGAGATCATTAGATATCTCAAGGACAAAGTTGGCTCCAGCGGCTACTTCCCCATCCAGATTCATACCTCCCTTTCATCTCTGTCCTCCAAGACAGTTCCTTATGCTTCTTCCAGCTTAGCAATGCTTTTAAAATTACTTTTCAAACAACACATCTTATCCAGCATACTTAGGTTTTCCCTACTGAGAGCATATTCTCTAAACTCTAGTCTGCCCTATAACTAGAAGTCAAATCCACCTACTTAGAGAGCTGGCAAAGAAAACAAGGCTATTGCCTTCCCCTATTTCTAAGCATAAACCTTCCTATGATTCCAGTCAGGATTTCTCACCGTGCCTCAGCTTTTTCAGCGTCCTTCCCTGGCTGTCTTCCACACAGCCCAACTGGTTCTGCTCTGCCCTCAGTGGCCCAGAATGAATGTGGTTCTGGTCCCCAGCCTCACATGGGTCCCTCTGGCCTCACCATAAGGGGTCAAGAATGGACCTCCAGTCAGAGTTCCTCCGAGAATGGCCTGCTAGCAATGCCAGGCCTCAAACTCATTGTTTGCGTCCTGCTATGAGAGAAACAGATATGCCAGAATTTCAATCAGACATGTCACTAAGCAAGCTTTTCTTGATGAAGTAAAAAGTATACAGATTTATGTTTTGGTCACATTTTCTTATCCCACCAGTAGCAAATAGTTTTCTGACCATCTACACTGAGATCACTGCTTTAGATAATCCCTGCTTTGGCCAGAGGGAGTCTGAGATGATAACCAGAGCAGAGCTAGGATCTGAAGGTCTAGTGAAAACTGTACCAGCTGTAGCTGGTTGAAGAAATAATAAAAAGACTAAAGATTATCTATGAATACTAATAGGGGCTACCCTGCTGATTCAATGGTAAAGAATCGGCCTGATAATGCAGGAGACCCAAGAGATGAGGATTTGATCCCTAGGTCAGGAAGATCCCCTGGAGAAGGAAATGGCAACCTACTCCAGTATCCTTGCCTGGAAAATCCCATGGACAGAGGAGCCTGACAGGCTAGAGTCCATGAGATCGCAAAGAGTTGGACACAACTTAGCAGCTAAACAACAACAACAACAATGAATACTAATAACATTTCATTAGGAAAGAATCATTCAATCATTCACTTAGAATTTAATATACTAAAAGAATGATACTAAAAATGAACTTAGGTGTTGAAAAATAAACAGTATTCCTACTCCAAGTTAACATTCAAGTAATAGGCTTAGTTTTGACATCTAAAATTGTCATAATTTTTATCTATGCATGCTAGTTTTATATTGACAAATGCTATACTGGTTAAATATATTTTGTGAGTATACATTACAATTTTAATAATATTTATTTTACTTTCTCTCTCTCTCTTTAGTTGCTAAATCATGTCCAACTCTTGCAACCCCATGTCAGGCTCCTCTATCCATGGGATTCTCCAAGCAAGAATACTGGAGTGGGTTTCTATTTCCTTCTCCATTTACTTTATATAATTATATTTAATTATATCCTCCAATGTGTTATTGTTTGCTTATTTCTTGAAGTATGTCCATGCATTGGTCCATCCATGACACATGGTCTCAACCAGTGAATTCTGAAAATCAATTCAGAAAGCAAAATGTGTTATGCTAAAATCTAACTAGATTATCTATTCCTAGAGGCTCTCTCAATAGTAAAGCTTTAAGGAAAAACAAAGTTTTTCAGTGTTATGAATGCCGCCATCAAAATTTTCATTTTGAAAATGACTTTCAAAATACAGCACATTATCATTCAAAAAAGGCACCATACCACACCTTATGGCAGAAAGTGAAGAGGAACTAAAAAGCCTCCTGATGAAAGTGAAAGTGGAGAGTGAAAAAGTTGGCTTAAAGCTCAACATTCAGAAAATGAAGATCATGGCATCTGGTCCCATCAATTCATGGGAAATAGATGGGGAAACAGTGGAAACAGTGTTAGACTTTATTTTGGGGGGCTCCCAAATCACTGCAGATGGTGACTGCAGCCATGAAATTAAAAGACGCTTACTCCTTGGAAGAAAAGTTATGACCAACCTAGACAGCATATTGAAAAGCAGAGACATTACTTTGCCAACTAAGGTCCATCTAGNGGGGGCTCCAAAATCACTGCAGATGGTGACTGCAGCCATGAAATTAAAAGACGCTTACTCCTTGGAAGAAAAGTTATGACCAACCTAGACAGCATATTCAAAAGCAGAGACATTACTTTGCCAACTAAGGTCCATCTAGTCAAGGCTATGGTTTTTCCAGTGGTCATGTATGGATGTGAGAGTTGGACTGTGAAGAAGGCTGAGCGCCAAAGAATGGATGCTTTTGAACTGTGGTGTTGGAGAAAACTCTTGAGAGTCCCTTGGACTGCAAGGAGATCCAACCAGTCCATTCTGAAGGAGATCAGCCCTGGGATTTCCTTGGAAGGAATGATGCTAAAGCTGAAACTCCAGTACTTTGGCCACCTCATGAGAAGAGTTGATTCATTGGAAAAGACTCTGATGCTGGGAAGAATTGGGGGCCAGAGAAGAAGGGTACGACAGAGGATGAGATGGCTGGATGGCATCACGGACTCGATCAACGTGAGTCTGAATGAACTCTGGGAGATGGTGATGGACAGGGAGGCCTGACGTGCTGCGATTGATGGGGTCACAAAGAGTCGGACACGACTGAGCGACTGAACTGAACTGAACAAAGGTTCGTCTAGTCATGGCTATAGTTTTACCAGTGGTCGTGTATGGATGTGAGAGTTGGACTGTGAAGAAAGCTGAGTGCTGAAGAATTGATGCTTTTGAACTGTGGTGCTGGAGAACACCCTTGTGAGTCCCTTGGACTGCAAGGAGATCCAACCAGTCCATCCCGAAGGAGATCAGTCCTGGGTGTTCATTGGAAGGACTGATGCTGAGGCTCAAACTCCAATACTTTGGCCACCTCATGCGAAGAGTTGACTCACTGGAAAAGACCCTGATGCTGGGAGGGATTGGGAGCAGGAGGATAAGGGGACGACCGAGGATGAGATGGCTGGATGGCATCACCGACTTGATGCACATGAGTTTGGGTGAACTCCAGTAGTTGGTTATCGACAGGGAAGCCTGGCATGCTGCGATTCATGGGGTCAGAAAGAGTCCTACACGACTGAGCAAATGAACTCAACTGAACTGAACTGTTCATGGGGTTCTCAAGGCGAGAATATTGAAATGGTTTGCAATTCTCTTCTCCAGTGGACCACGTTTTGTCAGAAATCTCCACCGTGACTAATCCGTCTTAAGTGGCCTTACATGATATGGCTCATAGTTTCACCGAGCTATTCAAGGCTGTGGTCTATGTGATCAGTTTGGTTAGTTTTCTGTGATTGTGGTTTTCAGTGTGTCTGCCCTCTGATGGATAAGGATAAGAGGCTTATGGAAGCTTCCTGATGGGAGAGACAGACTGAGGGGGAACTGGGTCTTGTTCTGATGGGCAGGGCTGTGTTTAGTAAACCTTTAATCCAATCTTGTTGATGGGCAGCACTGTGTTCCCTCCCAGTTACTTCACCAAACTATGGTGGAGGTAATGAAGATAATGACAACTTCCTTTGAAAGGTCCCATATAGGCACTGCTGCACATTACCTCTGACCCTCCAGCTGGCCACTGCCGACCCATACTTCTGCTGGAGACTCCTGGACACTCATGGGTATGTTTGGGTCAGTTTCTTGTGAAGTCACTGCTCCTTTCTCCTGTGTCCTGGTGCACACAAGGTTTTGTTTGTGCCCTCCAAGAGTCTGTTTCCTCAGTCCTGTGTAAGTTCTGGTGGCTCAATAGTGGCGTTAATGGTGACCTCCTCCAAGAGGGTTTTTGCCAAACCCAGGTCTGCTGCATCCAGAGCCTCTGCTGCAGGCCACAGCTGACCCATACCTCCACAAGAGACATCAAGTGGGTCTTAGGAAGTATCATTACAAACAAAGCTAGTGGAGGTGATGGAATTTCAGGTGAGTTATTTCAAAGCCTAAAAGATGATCCTGTCAAAGTGCTGCACTGAATATGCCAGCAAATTCCAAAAACTCAGCAGTGGCCACAGGACTGGGAAGATCAGTTTTCATTCCAATCCCAAAGAAAGGCAATGCCAAAGAATGCTCAAACCACTGCATAATTGAACTCATCTCACACACTAGTAAAGTAATGCTCAAAATTCTCCAAGCCAGGCTTCAACAGTACATGAACCATGAACTTCCAGATGTTCAAGCTGGATTTAGAAAAGGCAGAGGAACCAGAGATCAAATTGCCAGCATCTGTTGGAGCATTGAAAAAGCAAGAGAGTTCCAGAAAAACATCTATTTCTGCTTTATTGACTATGCCAAAGCCTTTGACTATGTGACCCACAACAAATTGTGGAAAATTCTGAAAGAGATATGAATACCAGACCACCTGACCTGCCTCTTGAGACATCTGTATGCAGGTCAAGAAATAACAGTTAGAACTGGACATGGAACAACAGACTGGTTCCAAATCAGGAAAGGAGTACGTCAAGGCTGCATATTGTCACCCTGCTTATTTAACTTACATGCAGAGTACATCATGCAAAATGCTGGGCTGGATGAAGCACAAGCTGGAATCAAGATTTCCAGGAGAAATATCAATAACCTCAGATAGGCAGATGACACCACCCTCATGNGGGGGGTGGGGAGAGGGAGGGTGACAGCAGGTACTTTTCCGTGAGACTGTCGCAGAGGGTGTAGACGTGGTCGGGTCAGCGGTCAGGAAAGAAGACGAATCTAAAAAAGGCAGTTGTGACCAGGCAGCAAGAGGCTTGTGACACTAAGGAGCTTCCTTCCCACTGTGAGCAATGAGAGAGGTTGGAATTATTTAAGGAGGGGTGGGTTGGCACCTCATAACTGATGAAGTAGAAAAAAAAATGAACTACTTTAAAAACTTTTTCTGTTTAGAAAGGGTCTTTGCGATGATTTTTTTGTGCACACAGAAGTATGTGACAGTAGGAATTCTGTCTGTTAGTCCAGCCACAGAACAACGCCACCATGTGGTTTGTGGTCTAGATGGTTTTGATTAGGGTCTCTGACTCACAGAAAGGGAAACAGGAGTTAAATAGCTGGTGACTTCCTGAAGGTTCAAATCGTTAATTTTCACATGAGACTTTTAACCTATTAAGCTTAATAGCTTCCCTCTCAGAGGTAGCAGCTAGGTTTCTTCTTGCAGGAGAACTCACAGGCTGGTCATGGTGGACTGGAGAAGGAGCCAGGGTCTCTGCTTGAAGAGAATGTTGCATTGATTAATGATGTCTGCTGTCAGTGTGGTGAAGAGAATGTTGCACTGATTAATGATGTCTGGTGTCAGCATGGGATGGAATGGTGCCACCTATTTAGCTCTCTCAGAAGGGAGGTCAGATTTCTGGTGATGAATATCCCCTCATACCTATTCTCAGGTGAACCAGAGCCATTTTAGAGATACTCAGTCCTTAATTCCCCTGGTCATGGAATGGTGTTGATTGCCATCTAACCAGAAGAACTTTGAATCTTCAAATGCTTGTGAGGCTCTTGTCTACATTTGCAAAGTACCAGAAGGGCTCTTCTTNGCCTCTTGATGAAAGTGAAAGAGGAGAGTGAAAAAGCTGGCTTAAAACTCAACATTCAGAAAACGAAGATCATGGCATCTGGTCCCATCATTTCATGGCAAATCGATGGAGAAACAATGGAAACTGACAAACTTTATTTTGGGGGGGGCTCCAAAGTCACTGCAGATGGTGATTGCAGCCATGAAATTAAAAGACGCTTACTCCTTGGAAGAAAATCTATGACCAACCTAGACAGCATATTCAAAAGCAGAGACATTACTTTGCAAAAAAAGATCTTTTTAGTCAAAGCTATGGCTTTTCCAGATCTCATGTATAGCCAAACGCCGAAGAATTGATGCTTTTGAACTGTGGTGTTGGAGAAGACTCTTGAGAGTCCCTTGGACTGCAAGGAGATCCAATCAGTCCATCCTAAAGGATATCAGTCCTGAATATTCATTGGAAGGACTGATGCTGAAGCTGAATCTTCAATACTTTGGCCACCTGATGGGAAGAACCAACTTGTTGGAAAAGACCCTGATTTTGGGAAAGATTGAAGGCAGGAGGAGAAGGGGACAACAGAGGATGAGGTGGTTGGATGGCATCACCAACATGATGGACACGAGTTTGAGTAAGCGGCAGGAGTTGGTGATGGACAGGGAAGTCTGGCATGCTGCAGTCCATGGAGTCTCAAAGAGTCAGACATGACTGAGTGACTGAACTGAACTGAAAGTACAGCTAGGTCCTGAGACCTCTTCAGTGTAAATTATTTATGTATGCAGAGGAAATGACAGCCTCAAAAATGAACACATGCACAAAATAGAGGGTACTGGAGCTGAGTCATTTGGATTTTCTGAATTGCTTTAGATAAATTAACTATGGGAGCCAAGTTAGCCCTCTCTTTCTCACCCTCCTTTCCTTGTAAATAGATTCCCCATAGTCTACATTTTCCCCCAATCTACACTTCTTTACCAGTGTTCATTAAGATAAATCTGTGGGGTAAGAAATACAGGAAGATGTCCCAAGGAAATAGGAAATCAATAGTTTCTGCCCTGCCCTTAATCTTTACACTCCAATCTCAAAAGAGACCTGAGGTAGTAACTGCAAACTAAACCTAAGGGTTGCCTTAGATCCAGGGTAACAATCCAAAATGATCATGGAAGATGTAGCCAAGTTAGTTCTGGGATTTCTGGAACTAGATTCCTATAGACTTGATTCCAAAAGAGCTAAATAAAATGATGTTTCTGAGTCCTGCCTGTAATTGCTTTTGAACTGGCCTACCACCTATGAATTAAGAATATCTGAACATCAACTGATCTCCTGAGACCTATTCCAGGGTAACAGTAAACAGCACCCCTTTATGAAGGAGACATCAAACAACTTGAGGCAGAAAGGTGCATTCTAGGTTCTATAATACTTTAAACAGTGTCATAGGAGAAAGTAGCTCCACTTTTAAATTGGGCAAAACTCACTGGAATGTTGTTGGTTTTCATTATTGTGTTAGTTTTCTAGGGCTGTGGTAACAAATACCACAGATTGGATAGCTTAAATAATAGATATTTTCTCAAAATTCTGGAAGGTAGAAGTCCAAAATCAAGGTGTAGGCAGGCTTGGTTTTTTTCCAAGGCCTCGCTCTTTGGCTTGTAGACAAGCCATCTTCTCCCTCTGTCTTCATGTGGTCTTCACCATCATGTCTATCTGTTCTATCTCCTCTTCTTATAGGGCCACTAGGTATGTTAGATTAAGGCCTACCCCTATAACCTTATTTTACCTTAATTATCTCTCCAAAGGCCCTATCTCCAAATTCAGTCATGTTCTGAGGTACTCAAAGTTAGGGCTATGGGAGCAAGCGGGACGGATAGACACAGTTCAGCCCATAACAATAATTAGTGCTCATTTTTAGAGTATCATACTTATGAGTAAAAAGCACCCTAGTGAAAGTACAATTTTAAATCTACCCAGTGAAATCTGAAGCTACTTTTCTTTTTCTAATTATCCTTGCATAAATTAGCAACAGTAAATAGGATACTAGAATTAGAAAAACCAAATTATCAAAATTATCTAAGTCACAGCACAATGAGAGTTAGCAGAAGACAGATACTTGAAACTGTATAGACCCAAGATTAGTATGCCTGGATTAAACATTTTTATCAAGCTAATGATTTGGACAACATTTAGAGCTCTGTCTAAATAAGTAATTATAGATATTGTTGCTGTTGTTCAGTCGCTCAGTTGATTCTGTGACCCCTGGAGTGCAAGATGCCAGGATTCCCTCTCCTTTACTATCGCCTGGAGTTTGCTCCAACTCATGTCCATTGAGTCAATGATGGCATCCAACCATCTCATCCTCCCTTGACCCCCTCTCCTCCTGGCCTCAATCTTTCCCAGCATCAGGGTCTTTTCCAGTGAGTCAGTTCTTCCCATCAGTTGGCCAAAGTATTGGACTTTCAGCATCAGTCATTCCAATGAATATTCAGGGTTGATTTCCTTTAGGATTGATTGGTTTGATCTCCTTGCTGTCCAAGGGACTCTCAAGAGTCTTCTCCAGCACCACAGTTGAAAAACATCAGTTCTTCAGCGCTCAGCCTTCTTTATAGTCCAACTCTTACATCCGTACTTAATTATTGGAAAAACCATCGCTTTGACTAGATGGGCCTTTGTTTGCAAAGTGATGTCTCTGCTTTTTGATATGCCATCTGGGTTTGTCATAACTTTTCTTCCAATGAGCAAGTGTCTTAATTTTATGGCTGGCATCACCATCCGCAGTGATTTTGAAATCTATGAAAATAAAGCCAGTCACTGTTTTCCATTCTTCCACATCTATTTGTCATGAACTGATGGAACTAGATGCCGTGATCTTAGCTTTCTGAATGCTGAGTTTTAAGCCAGCTTTTCATTCTCCTTTTTCACCTTCATCAAGAGGTTCTTTAGTTGCTTTGATATATTGAGGTTAAATACATTCTGTAACCAAATTATATCATCTAGCAAAAGGTGTATGTTCAATATTTCTTAGGCATTATTAGATTTACCTTGTTATAAGTAACCAGTTAAGAAAAAGTCTGACATTGATATGTAAATCATTCAGGAAACCAGCATTTGAGAGTTGTGCTGTAAGCAAGATGGAGAAGAAACTTCTTTTTGCTCCATGCCTTAATTTCTAAGATCTGGACTTAGGTGAGTCTTTAAAGTTCTTTATGGTGTTCTAAAAGGTTAGGGATTAAAGTTGAGCTCTACCAATGGGAGACAGGTCATGAACCAGATGTCCCTATGGCATACTCCTCATTGAAGATTGGTTTTCACCCTTATGTTACTCCATAAGTTTATTTCCCTTTTGTTATCCTCTAGATTTGAATAACATCTTATTTGAATGTTCCAGTGTTTTCTCAGGCGTGCTACCTTGCTTTAATGGGAGAGTTCAGCAGTTATTCCTAGGCCTAAATCATACTTCAGTTCAGTTCAGTTCAATTCAGTCACTCAGTCGTATCCGACTCTTCGTGACCCCATGAATTGCAGCATGCCAGGCCTCCCTAACCAGTACCCTTGCCTGCAAGGTCCCATGGACAGAGGAGCCTGGGGGGCTGCAGTCCATGGGGTCGCTACAAGTTGGACGACCGAACAACTTCACTTTAACTTTTCACTTTCATGCATTGGAGAATGAAATGGCAACACACTCCAGTGTTCTTGCCTGGAGAATCCCAGGGACAAGGGATCCTGGTAAGCTGCTGTCTATGGGGTCACACAGAGTCTGACACAACTGAAGTGACTTAGCAGCAGCAGCAGACCTCCCTGTCCATCACCAACTCCTGGAGTTCACTCAAACTCACGTCCATCGAGTCGGTGATGCCATCCAGCCGTCTCATCCTCTGTCGTCCCCTTCTCCTCCTGCTGCCAATCCTTCCCAGCGTCAGAGTCTTCCAATGAGTCAACTCTTTGCATGAGGTGGCCAAAGTACTGGAGTTTCAGCTTTAGCATCATTCTTTCCAAAGAAATCCTAGGGCTGATCTCCTTTAGAATGGACTGGTTGGATCTCCTTGCAGTCCAAGGGACTCTCAAGAGTCTTCTCCAACACCACAGTTCAAAAGCATCAATTCTTCGGCGCTCAGCTTTCTTCACAGTCCAACTCTCACATCCATACATGACCACTGGAAAAACCATAGCCTTGACTAGATGGACCTTTGTTGGCAAAGTAATGTCTCTGCTTTTGAATATGCTATCTAGATTGGTCATAACTTTCCTTCCAAGGAGTAAGCGTCTTTTAATTTTGTGGCTGCAATCACCATCTGCAATGATTTTGGAGCCCAAAACAATAAAGTCTGACACTTTCCACTGTTTCCCCATCTATTTGCCATGATGGGACCAGATGCCATGATCTTCATTTTCTGAATGTTGAGCTTTAAGCCAACTTTCTCACTCTCCTCTCACTTTCATCAACAGGCTTTTTAGTTCCTCTTCACTTTCTGCCATAAGGGTGGTGTCATCTGCATATCTGAGGTTATTGATTTTTCTCCTGGCAATGTTGATTCCAGCTTGTGCTTCTTCCAGCCCAGTGTTTCTCATGATGTACTCTGCGTATAAGTTACATAAATCATACTTAGGCCAACCATTCTTATGGAGGTCCATGTAGCATTAGTAACGGGAAATACTACAGCTCCCCCAGAGAAAATGCACATCTCAAGGGATAAGAATCAGTATCTCTTTCTACCTGTATATTTTTCTTCTGTTGTCAGTCTTGGAGAGGTAGAAAGACCTAGTGCAAACCCTTGTCCTGTTACTGGCTGTGTTGTACAAGTTAACCTTAGAATGCTATATTTCCTTTGCTATAAAGTAAGGATTAAATGTATTTAGTGTATTAAATATATTAAATTAAAATGTATCTAAGATGGTTTTTATGTAGGTAAATGAGAAAATACATGTTGAGCATCTAGTGCAATGTCTGACATCTATTAGTAATAGACACTCAGTGAATGAAAATTATTAAAATTATACTGTGCTTGTGTGTGTTCAGTCCCTTAGTCATGTCTGACTCTTTGTGACCCTATGGACTGTAGCCTGCCAGGCTCCTCTGTCCATGGGATTTTCCAGGCAAGAATACTGGAATGGGTTGTCATTTCCTTCTCCAGGGAATCTTCCTGACCCAAGGACTGAACCCATGTCTCCTGGTCTCCTACATTGGCAGACGGATTCTTTACCACTGAGCCATCCAGGAAGCCAAAATTACTAGGTACTGTATATTATATTAGACTGGTGTTTCTCAATTTTGTGTGAACTTTTAAAACCTGTGTATCTCCAGCTCTCCAGAGATTTCCATCTGGGGTATTGGTGTGGGACCAGGGAGTTTTTCTTTTTGGGGATTTTACAGAAGATCCTATCCTGTGATCTGAGATGAGAGCCACTGACACAGATCAATGGTCAGCAAAATATTTTGGTAAGTGGCCAGATAGTAAATATTTTAGGCTTTACAGGCTATCTGGTCTCTGCCACGACTACTCAACTCTGTTATTATAGCATGCGAGCAGCTCTAGACAATGTGTAAACTAATGAACATGACTGGATACCAGTACAACCTTTATGTCTGTTTTATAACCAGTACAATACCTTTATGTCTGTTTATAAAAGCAGACATAAAGGGATGCTGGTGGGCTGGATTTGGCCCCCACACTGTTGTTTGTCATACCTGTCTTCCCTGAAGAGAGATTTTATTTGCTGTAGCCAGACAAACTATTACTATAATGCACAACAGCAGCTTTAAAAATCTTCCTTACATGTAATGACCAATATTTGGTGTTTAACACAATTAGACAGAGATCCTGCCTTTTCAAGGAATTAGTAAACCAGAACAACAGTGCAGACATAATATTTGCAAATAATCCTGTATGAGTAATTGTCATGTAAACAGATGACTCTACAAGACTAAATGGGAAACTGAGTTCAGAGATGGGCAGATTTTCCTAATACTTTTGATTTATAAATATCAGATAAAATCAGAGGAGCACAAGGGGTCATTCAGGAACCAAAGTAAAGAGGAAAACAATGCCCCTGATTAGAACCTCCTTCTCATCAGTAAGCTATATAAGGGAGCATCTTTCAAAAGGAGTCCCTTAAACTTCATGACTCTACATGGCTGAATTCCCTTCTCACAATGTCATTTCATCAAAATATATTATTTTCACATTTATTCTCTGAGGTTAGGTGTTGTGATATAGCTGTTGTTTAATGGCACTTGTGACCGTACCCTTTGTTTGACCTGGAAAAAAGAAAGAAGTTTCCTTTTCTCAATAGGAACAGTAAACTTAGGGAAAAAAGAAAAAACTTCAGTGGATCAATTTGTGTGCTTGTGTGTACATGTATATATGGATATGTTTATATCAATAATTGGTGATTTAGTAAACTACCACCTCATGTGCTCAGTTGTGTCCTACTCTTTGCGACCCTATGGATTAGGGCCCACCAGGCTCCTCTGTTCATGGGATTCTCCAGGCAAGAATACTGGAGTGGGTTACTGTTTCGTCCTCCAGGGGATCTTCCCAACACAGGGACAGAACCCACACCTCCTGCATTGGCAGGCAGATTCTTCTTTACCACTGAGCTCCCTGGGAAGCCCCTAACCTACTGCCTACAGCTGCAGAAATGATGTATAGTAGCTGTTGGGCAGAGCAAGATTTTCTTATATTGGCTCATACCCCTGAAAGATAGATGTATATAATAGATATTTATAATTTTTTGACTGCTCATCATCTTACCCTTCCCTTCTTATACTATTAGGGAATTTTCCAATTGGGAATATTGGTGGGTGGCAGAATCTTTCTTCCCACCACAGGCAGAAAATCCAGATACTTGCCTTCTGCCCCTCTACCCGCCACCTCTTCCTCCTCTACCGCACAGCATCCTAGAGTGAGAGAAAGTGATCTAAACTTGGTAGGCTGGATGCCGTTACTTGGAACTTTGAGTCTAAACTGAGTTACACAAAAATAAGGAGAATTTATCCCACTCACACCAGTGACATCCAGAGTCCGATGAAACAGTGGCAACATTCCTGAGATTGGGTCCAGGCTCCACTGGTCAGGTCAACAGTACTCTTACTAGGCCGTTTCTGACCTGAATTTAGCCCAGGTTCTGGCCATCTAGCTTCCTTCAGTTCCCTACCTTACTATTAAAAGTATAAGCCAATCAGGGTTTTTCCAGAAAATTCCTTCTCTGCTGATGTTAACCACCAAAATAGTTTAACATACAAGGGAAAGGGTACAGCAATCAAAGGTCCACAGAAATAAGCCATTTTCCCATTTTTCATATGGTTGACGTTTACTCACTTTAAGGAATTATCCATGCTTTTTCTTTCTTTGGGCCCTCATTTCATGATCCTAGTCATAACAATCTCAAAACTTAACATCTGCATCCATTTCACTTAAAATGAAGTGGAGATGTCCTAAATTATATGTTTCCTTCTGTTACTCAGTTCACTGATTATACTCAAATAATAAGCAGTCCTCTCAAGCTTTTGATGTGATTGTTTTCCTTATTCTGCCAAGAATGTTTGGTGTCTACATTAAAAACTAATATTGCACAGGTTTCTCAAGGGAAAAGTCTCCATGTAAATATCTCTCAGCTAAAAATTATGACAAATGCAAAGTACTTTTTATTTTTTCTCAAATTCCTTTTGCTAACAGGCATTCTTTCTAATCAAGCATTTCATCTGGGGCAAAACCTTCTTTGCTAAAATTACATGGAAGAAGAATTATTTTTAAAATTTTGTGCAAAAGTATTTCCACTCTCATAATTGAAGTGTCCATTTGTGGTTCTTTTATGCAGAGATTTGTAACCTTGTTTCTGCAACATCTAACCAAGCATCAGATGTTCTCAACTGATGATATAAAAGTCACAGAACAAAATTAATTTGCATCGACTTTATCACAAGGAATCACAGCAAATATTTGATAACCTGTTACATATGCCTATCCTTGGAGAACGAAATGGCAACCCATTCCAGTACTCTTGCCTGGAAAACTCTATGGATGGAGCAGCCTGGTGGGCTACCGTCCATGGGGTTGCAAGGAGTCAGACATGACTGAGCGACTTCATTTTCACTTTCTTATATATGCCTATAAACATCATTTTGCTTCTCAGATGAGATTGATACACAGAATGGGTTTTCTGTATTTATATATATTTAACACAAATGAACTGAACTGAACACAAATGATCATGGAAGAGTATTTGTGTAAACATTGTGGGTGGGGGTTCAGATCAGGATGATGCCTGGGATGGACTATCTTGATATGATGCTAACGTGTAAAATATTCTGTCACAGACTCACATATAAACCCCAAACAAAACAAACCATCTATCAACTTTTTGACCTTATCAGCAATTCCACTTCTAGATATTTACTCAAGAGAAATGAAAACATTTGTCTACAAAGATTTATACATAAATGTTCATAGCAGCTTCACTTATGATGACCTCACACGAGAAACAGCGTTTTCAGTCAGTCAGTTCAGTCGCTCAGTCATGTCCGACTCTTGGCGACCCCATGAATCGCAGCACGCCAGGCCTCCCTGNTTCTCCTCCTGTCCCCAGTCCCTCCCAGCATCAGAGTCTTTTCCAACAAGTCAGCTCTTTGAATGAGGTGGCCAAAGTATTGGAGTTTCAGCTTCAGCATCATTCCTTCCAAAGAACACCCAGGAATGATCTCCTTTAGAATGGACTGGTTGGATCTCCTTGCAGTCCAGCTGTTCCCTTCTCCGAGGGATCTTCCTAACCCAGGGATTAAACCCAGGTCTCCTGTATCACAGGCAGATTCTTTACCAGTTGAGCCACTGAGGAAGCCCAAGAATACTGGGTTGGGTAGCCTGTTCCTTCTCCAGTGGATCTTCCTGACCCAGGAATCAAACTGGGGTCTCCTGCATTTCAGACTGATTCTTTACCAGCTGAGCTACAGTTGGGCCATAAATAAGGTTGAGTGACAAAGAATAGATACTTTCAAACTGGTGCTGGAGAAGACTCTTGAGAGTCCTTGGACAGCAAAGAAATCAAACCAGTTAATCCTAAAGGAAATCAACCATGAATATTCATTGGAAGGACTGGTGCCAAAGCTGAAGCTCCAATATTCTAGCCACCGAATGCGAAGAACCAGCTCATTGGAAAAGACCCTGCTGCTGGGAAAGATTGAGGGCAAGAGGAGGAGGGTTGACAGAGGATGAGATTGTTGGATGGCATCAATGGACATGTGTTTGAGTAAACTCAGGGAGATAGTGAAGGACAGGTAAGTCTGGTGTGCAGCAGTTCATGGGGTCACAAAGAGTCAGACTTAAGGAGTGAACAACAACAAATGTCTCAAAACAACCATCTTGTNGGCATCAATGGACATGTGTTTGAGTAAACTCAGGGAGATAGTGAAGGACAGGTAAGTCTGGTGTGCAGCAGTTCATGGGGTCACAAAGAGTCAGACTTAAGGAGTGAACAACAACAAATGTCTCAAAACAACCATCTTGTGTGTTTGTGTTTGTGTGTGTGTCTGTGTTTGTGCATGGGGGTCAGGGTGGGGAGAGGGGGTGTTGCTGGATGCCAGGGTCTTTTATAGAACCAGAAAGAGAAGCTGTGAAGAACTAAAGTCAAAAGGTTTTTGAGCTTGCCTCTCTCTCTCCCTGAAAGAATAGAGAGAAAGAGGCAATGAGGAAGTAAAGTCAAAAGGGCTATCGGTCTTGCAAAACATCTCTGGGAATGGCCAGCCTCTGGAAGTGATGTTTTAATCTCTTCTCCCTTGCAATTATTCACAGGTGGGCAGGGTTCTTTGAGTCAGGCCATTATGTATGATTATAACAATAAAAGCAGCAAAAACAAATCAAAGAAATAGTTTCAGTGTGGAGTCAGAATTGGCTCTTCCCTGCAGCACAGTGACAGTATAACACACAAAAAGACTAAAAATAGGCATAGAGGGTACAACTAATCTTCTACTCCTGCCCACTTTCTAATGCATATATCCTGTCTTCCATCTAAACTGCAAGCACTTTGTCTTTTCACCAATTTATAGTATGGTTTTAAAGACAATGTTCTATATAAAGTACATGACTAATGATAGTATTGATAAAAGTAAGGACGACCCTGTCTGATGGGGTGGCCTTCCCTGTGGCTCAGCAGTAAAGAATCCACATGCATACAGGAGCTGCAAAAGATGCAAGTCCCACCCTGGATCTGGAAGTTCCCCTGGAGGAGAACACGGCAGCCTACTCTAGTATCCTTGCCTGAAGAATCCCACAGACAAGAGGAGGCTAGTGGGCTACAGTCCATGGGGTCACAGTTAGACATGACTGAAGCAGGTTCACGAGCACACACGACTCGATGGAGTATGTGTGTTTTGACATATTTGATCAGACTCAAGAAACTAAACCCACTTCTCAAGGCCCCACTGGAGAGTTTTTCCCCAAGAACTACCCTTCTCTAGTTGGCCCCTAACGCCTTGACTTTGTGCTTTTTTTTCTTTTGTTTACCTCAACGGATACATTCATTTTGGGCTGAATTGGTTGACATTTTGAAATTGAAGATACTTGATAAACCAAATGTGGTGTAGCCATACAATGGAATATTGTCTGGTTATAAAAGGAATGACGTACTTATACATGTCACAATTTAGATGAACCTTGAAGACATTAGGCTAAGTAAAAGAAACCAGTCATAAAAGTCCATGTGATTTCATGTATGATTCTAGTCATAGAATCATGAAAAACAGTCCAAAGTAGTTCACTCTGAAATGGAGCAAGACCCTATGGTCCTTGAGTGCCCACTCCCCCTACCCCCTGCCCAC